>CAWUFW010021943.1:0-107901 GCA_963921515.1 Calotriton arnoldi
AAAAGAAACCTGCTCAACCGAACCACCCTTTAATATGGACTAACAGTAAGTAGTGTTAAATGACTAATGTGCACATTTACACTACACATGGAAAGATGGCTTTATAAAATGCATGAACTAACTAGAACTAATGCGTAAATAACCGGAAATGTAATAATTTTGTGTTTTGAATGAATTCAAAGAGGTTTGCATGGCAAGGCCGCAGGTGTTTTTCGTAAAAAGCATGGCATGTGTTGCTTTATACTAATGAATAATGCCGCTTTTCTGCTTAAGCTATGCTAGACTAACCGTTAACATAAAGTAGAGTTAAGATGGGGGTTAAACCGTGAAAATTACATTATCACATAATTAATAATGTTTGTTTTTCTGTTCTTTTAGTAATGGATGAGTTCTCCATATTAATTAAGTTGGCCACAGTAAGGGCGGGTGAGCAAGAGAGCGAGTGGGAACCACGTGACTACATGACTGAACTGCTGAGCAAAGCTGAAAAAACCGTGACCTGGTGAAGTACATGGACCTTGTCAAGCAGCCAACGCCAGTGTCATCGTGGGAATAGAACCTGAAGTTGTTGAATTTAATAAATTGTTAAATAATGTTGATCCATGTTCTCATGGGAGAGAAGTGGTATTGATGACTGTATAAAAAAATTGTTTAAAACAATGTTATAGTCAAAAGTAGATGATTTCATAGTGGGGTGACACTCCACCCCTAGAATCCTACCAATCCCATAGCTAGAAAATGTGAAATTAGCAATTATCATGGGACGGACATGTTCTTTTAGGGTATAAGAATAGGTACTTTAGGGGTGTGGTTTAGGCAGCCGATGGTGTGGTGTGCGAGCTTCAAGGGTCCGTAGGCTGAGAGAGGGAAGCGTCGCTGTCTTCGTCGGTGAGCTGAGAGGCCTAGATGTTCCTGTCCTGTCCCTGTCCTGGTTCTTAAGTCTTTGATCCCTGAGCCTTGGTTCAGGGGTCCCTCACTACCACCTAGGCCTGGGTGGTGGTTTTCCCTTACAGATCCTCCGGGTTTGTATCTAATCTTCTTAGCATTGTAGAAAATATATTTTTCCCGGCTGTTCCTTTGATATGTGTGCCTTTTGTCTCTTCATCTATCCCCTCCGAAATTGTTTTGGTTTTTAAGAGATCAATTATTGTGTATCTAATGTCTCTTCATCTATCCACTCTGTGCAATGTATACATTTGAATGATATTTGTGATGGTGCTGTGATTAGTTTGTTATTCTCTCCCATGAGGTCTCCAGTATTTGGGTTTATGGATATGATCGTTATAAGTTTTATTATTGCTAGATAAAAATATTAAATCACACCGAGAGTCTGGTCATTTAATCAGGTTTCTAAAGGTTAATCTTTATTTCGGAGAAATTACCATTGCCATCAACTCTTCAACTAATTGGTCCATCGACCAAGTAGATGAAAAGTCAAACAAAATTACAAGATGTTTAAATTTTGTGTATAAATAACAGGAATAGGTCGAAGAAAAGTTAACAAACTTGACACCAGGGCATCAGGGATTTTGGGTGAATGAGTATGGGCCAATGTATGATGTTGTTGAATAATTATCCCTGATCAATTATTTGGGTTAGCGCTGGATCAGTTTCTTGGTAGCAGAGTGATGGTTTGATTATTGATTAGTTTGGTAAATGGTTATTGAATATTGATTATATGTTTAACAAAAAGAGTTAGCGTCATGTTTTATGTTGTCTAGAAGTACAGGTACGGAGTTGCCTGAGGAATCCCGGGAAGGAATTTGCCTGAAGTAGGCAGAAGAAGAGTGTGGTAAAGAAATCACACTGCAGAAGTACTTTGTCTGCTGGAAATAATACTGAAAAGCTAGGTAAGGCTGTCAGTGTTATAATTAGGGAAAATTCGTATGTAAGGAGAGTGTTTGAAATAGCGAAGGGTCCCTTTTGAAACTCTGGCAGTTACTCCGGGAAAAGTAACAGGACACCCTTTTTGTATGTCAAAAGGTCCTCTTGTGATTCCTCGGTTTTATCTCTAGAGGAGTAATAGGTCTCCCCGGAGCTTGTTAGAGAAGTGAGATAACGCTGGTCGTTATTGTTACTTGCAGTGTAAGGGTCTCTTGGAAAAGTGAAGACTATCTCTTTATTTAGTGGAGCAGTCAAGGTAGCATTGTCTTTTTATGTTGTAACTAACAGAAGTTTGATTAAGAAAATCTCAGAAAAATATTGCCGTAAAATTTTGTAAAGGAGGGGTCAGTAGAAGGAGTGATACTGACGTCACAGAGTGCCGCGCTAGTATTGGTCGGAGCAGCGGGCATGTATCGAGTGTAGATTGTAAAGGGAGGGTCAGTCGAAGGAGCAAAAACTGACGTCACAAAAGACCACGCTAGCATTGGACAAACAGTGAGAGAGAACAGAGCTCTGATTGGTAAATCAAAGTGAATCACGCAGACATTGGTTGAGATTGAAGTTACGTAGGGAGCTGTGATTGGTTGGTTGGTGTGAGTCGCACTGGTATAGGACAGAATCTTACGAATAGGGTAGAGAGAAATACGGAAAAATTTTGGTTAAGTTATTATTGAGAACAGACTTTAATAAAGAAGAATTTTGAGAATGTGTTTGTTAAAAACTATAAAGAGTTTCTTTAAAAAAGACAAACAAATTGTGAAGAGAGAAGGAATCCCCATTCCACCCCCAAAAACGCCTGCCTCTTATATGATGATGGAGCGAGGTTATCATACGTGTTTGGTTAGAAAATTGGATGAACTATACGAAGGATGATGGAATGTTAGCTTTTCCTGAATTTGGAACATTTAATGTGAGAATTTTGCAGAATTTGAGAGCTAGGATGAACATGCTAGAGCCAAATCCAAGACTTACTCAGTGTGAAGCATTGGAGGATTGGGAAGTAGAAGCTTATGAGCGAGAAAAAGATCAAAGTGGTAGGAGATTCAGAGGTTTCATGCCTAGATATCCATTCGAGAGGCTAGAAGATCAGATGAAAAGATGGAGAAGAGCGGTAGTGACCGAGGGTCTATATCCAGTTTTGACGGTAGGGAGTCAGACAGGTACCAAGTGTAAGGAGAAAAAGAAAAATATAGAAACGTTCGGAAAGGGCTTAGATGAATCTGATGATGAATTATTAGAAGACATTATGACTAAAAGGCCTCCGCCATATGAAGAAAACTCAGGAGAAATGACTCCAAGTGCCCCACAAATGGTAACCCCATTGACTCCCCACGTTACCGAAATGGCTAGAAGGGTGCGAGAAAATGAAGTGAGTTTTTTAAACAAGGCTAAAATGGAACAAATACAGAAATTAAATCAGTTAAATTTAAATGCAGAAGCTTTGACGGTACCAGTGACAATTGGTCCCGTGGTTCCATTGTTTGGAGAAAAATCGACTTTGCCTAACATACACACGTTGTCAGTTCCAAGAAGTAGTGTAAGGAGTGAAATAGTGTCAGCAACGAATGAAAATAGACAAAATCACCAAAATACGACACTGTTAGATTTACCGATTGATGAATTATTAACGGAAACCCCGAGGAGAAGTATTCAACTAGACCCAAGGAAATTAGGGCCAAACATTACTCCAGTAAAAGGGAATGCAGCAAGTCCCTCTCAAGAAGAATTAACTCATTGGATAAATGAAATGACTAAAACAAAAGCCCAACCACAGAGTATAAATGTAAGTCAATTGAATGTAGATTTAGAAGAAATGATTATTGGAACAGTAAGTCCAGATAGATTAGGGACTTATAGTGAAGAAGAGTTGTTGTTTTTGTGTAAAAGTATTACATGGAGAGCGAAGAATTTCCATGAGAAATTATCAGAAGTTGCTAATGAGTTTGGTGTAGATATAGAAAAGTCGAAGATGTTACAAAGGACATACAGAATGGCTTTTACTGACAAGGATTTAGAGTTTGAATGTATCAGGAAAAAGATTGCAGATAAAAGAGTTAACGAATTTACTGAAGAAATGGGGAACTTTAGAACAATGGAGGAGTAAGTGGATGAAAAAGAAGGAAGAAACTGCGGGTAGGGGAACTTCCATGTTTCCATTGAAATAAAACGAGCAAGTTGAAAGGGTATGTCCGATGAGAGAAGTTCAAGGTGGTGGATATGTTCATGTACCTTGGACTAGACAAGACCTATTATCATTCACTAATGATTTTCCCAGATTGCGAGAGAAGCCAGTTGAATGGTACAAACAAGTGGACAGATTTGTAAAAGTCTCGAAGGTGTTGTTGAAAGACTTAGATGGTCTTTTTGAAATAGTGGTTCCAGCTGACTTGTGGACAGAATGTAAGATTACTGTTGATTGGCCTAAGGATGAATATCCCAGAGATGCAAGAACAGGTGCACCATCTGACGAGGTGAAGAAAAAGTACCATCAGGTCTTTACCTTCTTGAAGGGGAAGATTTCTCTTAAAGAAACAGACTGGGTTAAGATTGACAGGACAACCCAAGAGCCCAAAGAGTCGGTGCATGCATATTAAGAGAGATTGTTACAGGTGTTTAAGCAGTACAGTGGGTTTGAGAATATTGGTGACAAAGATATGGGACATTTTGTGTATCGATTTGTATATGGATTGAAACCAGAGATTAGTGCAATGATACAGCAGCATATGCTCTGCTGGCAAAGTAAGTCAATAGACGAAATTTTGAGGTATGCAAAGTATTGTAGTGATGACATTGATTCAAGACTTAAAAAGTTGAAAGAGAAAATGATGTGGGCTCAAGTGAAGATGGCAGAACAGCAACAGGAAAATAGTAATGGACAACAAAGTCAAAATCAGACTGGTCAGGTAAACAGTGGAGGTAAAGGAAAATTTAAAATGAGTAAAGAAGAAGCTAAAAAGAAATTTCCTTGTTATGCGTGCGGAAAAATTGGACACTGGAAGAATGAGTGTAGAAATGGACAAAAGGCAATGCAGTAAATCAAAATTTAAATCCACAGATGCAGAATGAGGTGATTGGGAATCAACCGCAGCAGCAGCAGGTAGTTACTCCACAGTTACAGGTGCCACAACCTCCTACGTCCCATATTGTGAATGCTCATAAGCAGATGTACAGTGCAAGTACTGGATTCCACGGAGGAGAGCAGTTTGGAAGAATCCACTGGTTTCACAATATTTGGTATGGTGTAGTGAGAGTGATTCGGATTCGTCTCAATGACGGTGCCTGAGGGGGGAGGAAGAGTGCGTAATTGGCGCAGCTTTAGAGGTAGATCAGTCAGGTCCATTTGTTGATGGAAAGGTAGAAGGTAAAGCTATCACCTTCTTGTTGGACACTGGTGCTACCCGTTCTACTGTGAGAGCAGCTGAAATTCCAAACCTACCCCTCTCGGGAGAAACTATCCAAGTTGTAGGCGTTGCAAATAAACAGATTAGACCTCCTGTCACTGCCCCGGTAGAAGTTCATATTGGAAACTTCAAAGACCTGCATCGGTTTGTGGTATGTGATTCCAGTCCCGTAAATCTCTTAGGCAGAGATTTACTGTGCAAAATGAATTGCACCATTTATTGTACACCAGATGGTGATGCTTTTATGACACCTGGTGAGGATGTTGAGTACAAAGTATTGATGGCCCAAAGAGAATCAGAAGTGAGTGAATTATATTCACTCCTCACTGATGAAGATTTGCCTGAAGAGTTAAAAGATACAGTGAGATCAGAAGTGTGGGATTTTACAGGAAAAGAGATTGGATTAATGACAAATGTGGATCCAATCCAGATTACAGTAAAAAATGGTGCTATATATCCAAATACCCCACAGTACAAAATGAGTCCAGAAGTAATAGCAGGAGTCACACCTGCGATTGACCAAATGATTGAACAGGGAATTTTAAAGGAAATAATGAGCAGTCCCTGTAATTCGCCCATTATTGGAATCAAAAAGCCTAATGGGAAATATAGAATAGTACAAGATTTGAGAAAGGTGAATAAAATTGTAGTGCCATGTTGTCCAATAGTGCCAAATCCAGCAGTAATTCTTTATCAAATTCCCTGTGATGCGGAATGGTACACTGTTATTGATCTGTGTCAGGCATTTTTCTCCATTCCTTTGCACGCGGATAGTCAATATTTATTTGCATTCCGGTTTGAAAACCGTATATAGGCCTGGTGCAGAGTTCCTCAAGGGTATACTGAAAGTACCTCAATTTTTAATCAGATTTTGAAAAGATGTTTGGAGACTTTGGTCATGCCTGGAAACTCTGTTTTGGTTCAATATATTGATGACCTACTGTTGGCCTCAAAAACTAGAGAAGCATGTGTGACAGACGCAATTGCTTTATTGAACCATTTAGCAGAAGGAGGACATAAAGTATCACCATTCAAATTGCAATACTGTAAACAGGAAGTTCAATATCTAGGTCACAAAATTGGAAAAGGGGTCAGAAGGGTGACGCCAGAAAGAATCAGTGTGATTAAGAAAATGAATCCACCCAGAAATCAAAAAGAAGTGCAAATGTTTTTGGGAATGGTTGGATATTGCAGACAATGGATTTGTGGTTTCTCATTGATTGCAAAACCTCTACAGAGGTTGACACGAAAGGATGTGAAAGATCCAATCGTGTTGGATGAAGAGAGTATGGAATCTTTCTCAAGATTGCGAAACAGTCTTTGCCAAGCACCTGCTTTGGGAATGCCGGATTATTCTAAAGAATTTGCATTGTATTGTTGTGAGAGAGATGGATGTGCATTTGCAGTTTTAACTCAGAAACACGAAATGGCTCGACGTCCGGTGGCATATTTTTCTGCCACCCTAGATTCAGTGGCTGCAGCATTACCATGCTACTTGAAAGCAGTAGCCGCCACTTGTGTAAGTTTGGAGCAAAGTGAAGCAATTGTGATGGGTTACCCTGTAAAGGTATTTGTACCACACTCTGTTGAGATCCTTTTAACTCGCACTAGGACTCAACATATGACATCTAGTCGGCTGACTAAATATGAGAGAGTGATTCTAGGTGCTGAAAATGTGACAGTGGTGAGGTGCACTACTGTGAACCCAGCCACATTGTTGCCAGATTCAAGATGTGAGGAAGTGAAAGAAGAAGCAGAACATGATTGTCTGGAAGTGACAGAACTTTGAACTAAACCCCGTCCGGATATAGAGGATGAACCGTTAGAAAGGCCAGATTGTAAATTGTTCGTGGATGGATCATGTTTGAGAAATCAAAGGGGTGAATTATGTGCTGGTTATGCTGTCTGCACTTTATCAGGAGCATTAGAAGCATCTTGCCTGAATGGGGTCAAATCCGCCCAAGTTGCAGAGTTGATTGCTCTGTTTAGAGCATGTAAATTGGCAAAAGGTCTAAAAGTAACCATCTACACCGATAGTCAGTACGGATTTGGTATCGTACATGACTTTGGTCAAATATGGATGCAAAGAGGATTTTTGACTTCCTCAGATTCCCCAATTCGGAATGGAAAAACTGTAAAGGAATTATTGGATGCTTTGCAGTTACCAAAAAGAATTGCCGTTGTAAAATGTGCAGCACATCAATCAGGAGATGATGATGTGACAAAGGGCAATAGATACGGTGGACCAATTAGCGCATTACTGTGCACAAAATACAGTGGCCATAAACAGGTCAATTGAAAAGGGAAATACCGAATGCCATCTTATGTACACAACAACATTTGAGACTTGGGATGAAATAAAGCAAATGCAGGAAGAAGTCAGTGATGAGGAAAAGGAAGAGTGGAATAGAACAGGCTGTAGGAAAAATGCAGAAGATGAGGTTTGGGTCTATTACGATGGAAGACCAGTATTACCAGATTCTTTACTTTCCCATAGGGCCAGGATGTATCATGGACAAACACACATCGGAAGGGATGCAATGGTGAGACTGTTCAAGCAGACATGGTAGAATCCAAAGTTCAGGGCCATCGCAGAAAGTTTATGTCAAAGGTGTGCCATATGTCAAAAACAAAATCCTGGAAGAAAAACAGTTGTAAAATGGGGTGTAATTGGGAAAGCAGGAGGTCCTTTTACAAGACTTCAAATTGATTTTATTGAGCTGCCACCATGTAATGGGCTGAAGTACGTCCTTGTCATTGTCTGTTTGTTTTCTCGCTGGGTGGAAGCCTATCCAACGAGAAGGAAGGACAGCCTTACAGTGGCTAAGTTGTTGTTAAGAGAACTAATCCCTAGGTTTGGTTTTCCAGTCACTTTGGAATCAGATAGGGGATTACATTTCAATAATGAGATAATTCGAATGATGGGCCTGATTCACAGAACTAACTTACGTCAAAAACGTAAACTTAAACTTAAACGTAAAGTTAGTACTTTTTAGGTATTCACAGAATACACTTACTCATTTTGGTATTCACAGAATGAACTTACTCATTTCGGTATTCACAGAAGTTAGTAGTCCTAACTTTAGGACTACTAACTTCTGTGAATACCGAAATGAGTAAGTTCATTCTGTGAATACCAAAATGAGTAAGTGTATTCTGTGAATACCTAAAAAGTACTAACTTACGTTTACGTTTACGTTTTTGACGTAAGTTAGTTCTGTGAATCAGGCCCGAGATGTGCAGCATTACAAATTGAGCAAAAACTGCATTGTGCCTATCGACCAGAGGCTTCTGGAATTGTTGAACAGATAAATGGTACAATAAAATCTACATTAGGGAAGGTATGTGCATCCACAACACTGAAGTGGCCTGACGCTTTACCCCTGGTACTGATGAGTCTTAGAAGTATTCCTGACAAAAAGACTGGATTGAGTCCCCATGAAGTATTGATGGGAAGAGCCATGAGACAAGCATACGTACCTACGAACAAACTGATGACTATGTCTAATGATCGTGTGCTAGATTATTGCAAAGGACTGGCTGACCTGGTGCGTTCTGTGTCCCGCCAGGTTGGAGCAGATGCCACAACGACACAGCGGAACCAAGCACATGATTTGAATCCTGGTGAGTGGGTACTAGCCAAGAAGCACGTAAGGAAAACGTGTCTAGAACCCCGTTGGAGCGGCCCTTACCAGATCACATTGGTGATGACCACAGCAGTAAAGTGTTTTGGTGTGCCAAACTGGATAAATGCAAGCCATACCCGCTTAGTCCCAAGTCCAATTGAAAGACCTGAAGTACAGCAACTGGAAATTCAAAACCAAGTACCAGCAGCTGAAGTGTGCAAAGCTGAGGAGTCTGGAGTGACAGATTCTAATGAACATTTTGACGATGAACAGCCAAGCACAAGTCAAGTAAATTGGGCACCAGATACTGGGATTAAAGAGACTGTTGTTGAGTCAGAAGAAGGTGAGGCTGCCGGTGAGCCAGGAGAAAGAGAAACAGCTATTGAGCTTGAAATTGAACAAAAGGAGAGTGAAAACACCAATGAGCTAGAAGAAGGTGAACTCGTTGATAAATCAGAAGCAAGTGCTGAACCTATAGAAACAGAAATACAAAGGAGCAGAGAGGGACAGACAGAAAGAAGATCAAACAAAAGAAATAGTGAAGCAAACACAGAAGGTGCAAAGATACTTCAGAAGAAAAGACCTAGAAAGGGAGACATTTGGTCAAGTGGAGCAAGAAGACTAAAATACAGAATAGTCAAGAGAAGGTTGGGAAAAAGACCAGAGCAAAGTAATGAAGTTTCAAGCCAAACAGAATTAGAGAACACAAAAAGAGAAACAACCCGAAAATCAAAGAGAACAAGAATTCCATGCAGAAAGTGCAAAGCTCCTGAATGGACCTATGTTATACTAGAAGAATTTGAAAATTTAGGTTTAAGTGAAGAACATGACAGTAGTGATACTGAAAAGGAAGATGAGAACAAACTAAGACCACCTTAAAAGAACTATAAAGAGACGAAGGAGAAAACAATCTGTCAGATGAACTGAAATGAGAACATAAGAGAAAAATCCAAAAGACTAAATAAAAAGGATAAAGGGGTAAAGAAGAAAGTCATTAAGTGTAGGATTACACAAAACCATATTTTTGAGAAAAATTAGGATTTTAGACTAGAAAATTGTTAGATTTTTATATTTTTTCTTTTTTGTAGTACATCAAAATGGCAGAAGTAGAAGTGACTGAACCACCAAATTCTAGACTAAAACGTAGATGTATTAAATCCTGTATGTGTAGTGTTTTCCTATTAACGCTTATGTGGATCCTGTTGATTGTTATCTTACCTATTTTTAGTGTAAATAATATTGGAAATAATACTAATGATATGACAGTTGAAGGAATGAAAGATGTGTCTGAAACACGTATAAATACTAATATAGAACAAATGGATGGTAGTATTTACCATCATGATAAATCAATTAGTGATTTTTCGTTAAATGTCTTTACCAAGTTATTATATGAGTATACTAACACTATGAACGTGAGTGATTGTTATGTCTGTATGAAATTACCTACGTCTGTCTCTGAAGGACTAACCTAT
Organism: Calotriton arnoldi; assembly: GCA_963921515.1. NCBI lineage: Eukaryota > Metazoa > Chordata > Amphibia > Caudata > Salamandridae > Calotriton > Calotriton arnoldi. The sequence continues at coordinate 10,387 of CAWUFW010021943.1, forward strand.
CATCATCTTTCTCTAACCTATGGTGTGTCATGTAGTGTACTCGGCAGTCTATTTTACATGACTGGTAAGATGGATTATCAATATACTAATATAGATTTAGTATTTTCAGAAATACCAATCATTAAGGAATTAAATAAAGTAGTAAGTGCTAAAAATGCTCGCTATATGGGAGAATTCTTCCATATCACTAAAACCTTAGATATAGAAAATGCCTACAAAAACAATTTAACCTGTAGTTTACAAGCTGAAGAAAAATTATTTTTAGATATGGTAGAGAATAGAAGAGCAAGTTTCCAGAAGGAAGCTAATGAACAGAAATCACAGGCACCACCTTGGGCTTTTAGAGAAGGAAATTATGAGAAGGGTGAGACATACGCGGCGATGTCCCTGGACTGGTTACGAAAAGGGAAACTTTGTTTATATAGATCAAGGACTAACTATAACAATTACTTTATTGGCACTAGTGAATGTGAACATACTTTCCAAATTACTGGAGGATGGGGATTGAAGGGTGGAACTGACCCAGTTCTCCCGGGAATCTATTACGTGTGTGTATGAAATTACCTACGTCTGTCTCTGAAGGACTAACCTATCATCATCTTTCTCTAACCTATGGTGTGTCATGTAGTGTACTCGGCAGTCTATTTTACATGCTTGGTAAGCTGGATTATTAATATACTAATATAGATTTAGTATTTTCAGAAATACCAATCATTAAGGAATTAAATAAAGTAGTAAGTGCTAAAAATGCTCGCTATATGGGAGAATTCTTCCATATCACTAAAACCTTAGATATAGAAAATGCCTACAAAAACAATTTAACCTGTAGTTTACAAGCTGAAGAAAAATTATTTTTAGGTACGTTAGAGAATAGAAGAGCAAGTTTCCAGAAGGAAGCTAATGAACAGAAATCACAGGCACCACCTTGGGCTTTTAGAGAAGGAAATTATGAGAAGGGCGAGACATACGCGGCGATGTCCCTGGACTGGTTACGAAAAGGGAAACTTTGTTTATATAGATCAAGGACTAACTATAACAATTACTTTATTGGCACTAGTGAATGTGAACATACTTTCCAAATTACTGGAGGATGGGGATTGAAGGGTGGAACTGACCCAGTTCTCCCGGGAATCTATTACGTGTGTGGCAAGAAAGCCTATTATAGGTTACCAGCACGTTGGTACGGAAGCTGTTATTTTGGGATCGTCTTTCCAAAGGTCTTCCATAAAGACCGTGGGGACAATAGTGCCAATGAAATAAAACAAGAACTAATACGAAGTAAAAGAGCCAGTTTTTCAGAAATAGTAGGTGATATCTTTGGTGCACTGATACCCTCAGTTGGAGTTGTTTTAAATGCACACAAAATTCGTAAATTATCCACAGTAGTTGATCGTTTATCAACAGATACTGCTGGTGGTTTCTTGATGATTGATACCGAAATGGTGGCAATCAGATCAATGGTTTTACAAAATCGACTTGCCCTTGATATTCTTTTGGCAAAAGAGGGTGGAGTCTGTGGCATGTTGAAAATTCAACACTGCTGTACCTATATCCCAGATAAAAGTAAAGGGATAGAAGGATATATTAGAAATATAACAAAATTACATAATGAGTTAACCCAACTGGAGATTGATAGTGTTTGGGAGAGACTTGGTAAGAGTTTCTCTGCAGTAAGTAAATGGTTTTCTAGTTTAGGAAATAGTATATTAGGAAAAATAATAATCCCAATATTTTCTGTAGCAATAGTAGTTCTAGTAATAGTAATAACATATAAATGTTGCAAATATGTAAGAGAAAGAAAAGATGCGGAAAACAAAAAGAATAAAAGTAAAGGAAGAAAGAGAAAAAGAGAAGAAATAGAGTTAGAAAAAGTAAAAGGAGAATATTATGACATGATGAAAGAGTTAGACGAGAGAGCCATAAAAGAAGAAAAAGAGAGTAAATGCTAGATAACATAGAAGGTGGCACTCGGTATGGTGAGTATTTATGATGGCTCTTAAAAGCCATCAGAGGGGGGATTGATGGAGCAGGATTTCGCTAAAAGAAACCTGCTCAACCGAACCACCCTTTAATATGGACTAACAGTAAGTAGTGTTAAACGACTAATGTGCACATTTACACTACACGTGGGAAGATGGCTTTATAAAATGCATGAACTAACTAGAACTAATGCGTAAATAACCGGAAATGTAATAATTTTGTGTTTTGAATGAATTCAAAGAGGTTTGTATGGCAAGGCCGCAGGTGTTTTTCGTAAAAAGCATGGCGTGTCTTGCTTTATACTAATGAATAATGCTGCTTTTCTGTTTAAGCTATGCTAGACTAACCGTTAACATAAAGTAGAGTTAAGATGGGGGTTAAACCGTGAAAATTACATTATCACATAATTAATAATGTTCGTTTTTCTGTTCTTTTAGTAATGGATGAGTTCTCCATATTAATTAAGTTGGCCACAGTAAGGGCGGGTGAGCAAGAGAGCGAGTGGGAACCACGTGACTACATGACTGAACTGCTGAGCAAAGCTGAAAAAACCGTGACCTGGTGAAGGACATGGACCTTGTCAAGCAGCCAACGCCAGTGTCATCGTAGGAATAGAACCCGAAGTTGTTGAATTTAATAAATTGTTAAATAATGTTGATACATGTTCTCATGGGAGAGAAGAGGTATTGATGACTGTATAAAAAAATTGTTTAAAACAATGTTATAGTCAAAAGTAGATGATTTCATAGTGGGGTGACACTCCACCCCTAGAATCCCACCAATCCCATAGCTAGAAAATGTGAAATTAGCAATTATCATGGGACGGACATGTTCTTTTAGGGTATAAGAATAAGTACTTTAGGGGTGTGGTTTAGGCAGCCGATGGTGTGGTGTGCGGGCTTCAAGGGTCACGTAGGCTGAGAGAGGGAAGAGTCGCTGTCTTCGTCGGTGAGCTGAGAGGCCTAGATGTTCCTGTCCTGTCCCTGTCCTGGTTCTTAAGTCTTTGATCACTGACTCTTGGTTCAGGGGTCCCTCACTACCACCTAGGCCTGGGTGGTGGTTTTCCCTTACAGATCCTCCGGGTTTGTATTTAATCTTCTTAGCATTGTAGAAATTATATTTTTCCCGGCTGTTTCTCTGATATGTGTGCCTTTTGTCTCTTCATCTATCCCCTCCGAAATTGTTTTGGTTTTTAAGAGATCAATTATTGTGTATCTAATGTCTCTTCATCTATCCACTCTGTGCAACGTGTACATTTGAATGATATTTCTGATGGTACTGTGATTAGTTTGTTATTCTCTCCCATGAGGTCTCCATTATTTGAGTTTATGGATATGATCGTTATAAGTTTTATTATTGCTAGATAAAATTATTAAATCACACCGAGAGTCTGTGGTCATTTAATCAGGTTTCTAAAGGTTAATCTTTATTTCGGAGAAATTACCATTGCCATCAACTCTTCAACTAATTGGTCCATCGACCAAGTAGATGAAAAGTCGAACAAAATTACAAGATGTTTAAATTTTGTGTATGAATAAAAGGAATAGGTCGAAGAAAAGTTAACAAACTTGACACCAGCGCATCAGGGATTTTGGGTGAATGAGTATGGGCCAATGTATGATGTTGTTGAATAATTATCCCTGATCAATCATTTGGGTTCGCGCTGGATCAACCTGATCAATCAATCAGGGGTTGGTAGAGCGCAACTACTCACCTGAAAGGGTCTCAAGGCGCTGGGGGGGGGGGGGGGTGCACAACTCCAGGAAGTTCACGGTGATTCGTCGAAGAGCCAGGTCTTGAGGTCCTTCATGAACTTGGAGAGTGTTGGTATCTGTCAGAGGTGGAGAGGGAGGGTGTTCCAGGCCTTGGCCGCGAGGATGGAGAAGGAACGACCTCCTGTTCTGGTCTTCTTGATGTGCGGCACCATAGCAAGGGAGAAATGGGCTGAGCAGAGGGATCTTTGGGGTGCGTGGAACAAGAGGCGGTGGTTTAGGTAGGCAGGTCCGGTGTTCAGAGAGGGCTTTGTGGGCATGGGTGAGAAGTTTGAAGGTGATTCTCTTCTCGACGGGAAGCCAATGTAGTGTCCGGAGGTGTTGGGTGATGTGGCAGTGGCGCAGTAGGTTGAGGACTAGTCTGGCGGAGGCGTTCTGGACGTTCTGGAGTTTGCGGGTGAGGTTCTTGTTGATCCCGGCATAGAGTGCACTGCCGTAGTCCAGTCTGCTGCTGACGAGGGCGTGGGTGACGGTTTTCCTGTGCTCAAGGGGGATACAGTTGTAGGTTTTTCGTAGGAGGCGGAGGGTGTGGAAACAGGTGGAGGAGACGGCGTTGATTTGGAGGTCCATTTTGAGTCCAGAATGATTCCGAGGTTGCGTGCATGGTCAGTGAGGGAGGGAGGGTTCCACAAGGTCTGTCGCAGGGATATTTTGCACCAGGCGAGACGTAAAAAGCCTAGTACTGAAGTAATGTGCTCCTGCATGGAATGATTTGTGATTAACTGTGCTTCTGAATTTTGTACCCGCTCCAGGCACTTTCAAATATTTACTTGAGTAGCAAGATAGATTGAATTGCTACCATCCAGACACAGCGGAACTAGTCTGTTAATTGAATGGATACAACACTGTTGTTCAATGAAAGAAAGCACTTTCCTCGGGGCCTTAACTGAAGAAACAAGCATTTGCAATGCAATCGGTCTCGCCTTTGGGACCTTATATATATTTAGCTATGCAGCACATTAGCCTGGGTGCTGAAACATCTACTGTTCTTTAACATGGAGGGAAAGTAAGCACCAAACTGTATGACACACCAGGTATGGGAACACATGGAGAGAAATATTGCCTTTCAGCGAGAAATGGTATAGTCCAAAGCTCTGTTTTTAATATAAAATCAGGGCCTTCGGTGGTCATATCACTGAAAATGCAAGATTTGAAAAAAATATTAATTTCTACCGGTGCTCATGGGAGACAATTTCTATGGGCTGGAATCTAGAGAATGCTAAAGGGATTCTGGTATTTTACTGACTTCCGCTGGTCGTTTTCTATCAAGAAAGTTAAATAGAGGCAGTTGCCAGAAAAATAAAAAAAGAAAGTCTTTCAGCAGAAAGCAATTCTGGTATTTTACTGACCTCTGCTGGTCGTTTTCTATCAAGACAGTTAAATAGAGGCAGTTGAACAGAAAAAAAATCCCTAAGCGGAAGCAGACAAGTCCTAGGGCTGATCTCCAGAGCCCACAAAGTACATTCACATATAAGTATATAATAAGTATAAACTAAAGTATATACAAGAGGTCTCGAATGCTCAACCTAAAAATGTGTTCTCCGATTTGGCCAGCACAGTGGCTAGCAGACAATTTGAAGTCCACATAGTTTCCCAGATTCTGTACTGATTTCGATGGTAATGGTAGGGGACCCATGGTTAGTGGCCAGGCCAGTTTTTCGAAGATGCAAACTTCTTAATTTTAGGTAGCTTGAGTTTAAGAATGTTAGATGCCCAATTAAATGTGAAGAAAGTTTCAATTTAAAAAGAACTGTCATGGTGGTAAAGGCAAATGGGGATTTAGGTAGTGCTCAATTTTGAGAAAGGGAAAGAAATATGCCATTGACACCGGAAATCTGGTCTGCCCCCTGCCCTTCTGAAGACTGCTAAATTACAAAAAAAAATAAAGAACACATGCAGTCTAGTGCCTTCTTTTCTGCTTGCAATTAAACATAGGAATTTTCGACCATTGTTTTTTACCTTGTAGCCGGGGATGTCTCTCTCTCTGTCTTAGTTTTTGTATTGCTCATGCACTGCGCGTTTTTTTTTTTTAAGAACAGTAATGTGGGGTTTGTGTGAGTCATGCTCTCTTCTGAACCCCTGCCAATAAAACTGTCAACATGTTAAAATAAAATAGATTTATAGAGCAGACAGGCAGTCGCAACCTAAAAATGGAAGGTCTGCTTCTGTTTGGATGTAGCCAAGTAGTGACTGGAAAGCTACAGCCGCTGCTGAATGTTTCTTGACCTTCCTCTTGACTCAGAGCACAGTAGGTGGATAATTGTTGTTCTGCTTTAAAAGCCTGATGTGTTTGTTGGGTGTGTGTTTTCTGGACAGGATGGCCAGTGGGCAGTGTTGGCAGAGGTTTAAACAAGCAACCATCTAAATCAGGTAGTATATTTTTCTGTAAGCAGTTGACCACTCAGCATAACTATAGAAAACGGACTAGAGGGCTCATGGTGGAATCATGCAGTGTGATGCATGTGTGTGATAAATACACTCTACTCTTGGACTGTCTGGATTATGTGCCTGTTATGTTTGCTGTTTACGTGGTTAGTTCAAATTAGGGAGCTTTATAAGAGGTGGCTGTGTATGAAATAATATTAAGTCAGAAAGCCAGAAACACTCTTTCACATTGTAACTCACATCTAATTCGATAACTCCAAAATGCTGTTTCAAATCTTACCATCTCCAGTAAACAGGGGCACAACATTGCCACCCAGGGTCATCTGATCCCAATGCCAAAGCTGTGATAACCCCTGTAGCAATACATTGCATTGTGGCCAAGTAGTGTGCCTGAATTAAACTGATCATGCAATAGACAAGCTCACAAAACCAGATATGTACCACAGTGCCTAGCCACATGTGACAGACTTAATTGATCAGGGCATGGTGCATGTAACACCTAGGTACTTGCAAATGCCTGACTTGCCAAGTCACTGTGCCTGCACTGCCTGACATTCAGCAATTGCTGAAATAAGAAGCATATATAAGCTCTATAATATGTTGACACCACTCCATGTTAGATGCAGGGTAACTCAATACTGTATACCTGATGGATTAAGTGACATAAAGTAGAAGAGACCTGTGCGGCTTCTCACACTGAGTGCCCAGGGGTCCAACAGGCATGTGCAGCAGCCTTATGTGCCACAGGGGTCCTGGGAGCACTTTAGTATTAGACAGTGCTCCAGATGCTTGTGCAACCCCTTCTGTCATGCAGATCGTGCAAGCACTATATGTGTGCCTGCACGACTTCAAAGGGTGGTTCCCTCATTTGCAGGGTGCGCTTGTGCCGTATTATAGATGTTACAAGCAACATAGAAACATAGCAACAGGGGATGTACTCAAAGCAAGAACAGATGATGTCCCGTTGGAGTTTGGAAAAATGACCACAGCACCGCAAGTTGGGAGTCTGCGGGCAAGTGACCTGCACATGCACCAGGAAGTCTCTGCAGAGTCTCAGGATACATAGAGTTTCTCGTTCAAAACCCCAAATGATTTTAGTTCATTATATCCGGCATTAACTCCAAGAGAAAAAACTGAAAGGGAACCACTTCTGGTGGTCCCACGTAGACAAAATGGAACCACCCTGAAGATCTCTACCCTATTTTTCTTGCCCCCCATGTTAGGAGGTCGAATGGTTTGATACGGAACGTATAGCCTACAAAGGAGTGTGACGCTACTAGGTGAAATCCTGAACATTGAAATAAGGACTTAAGACACTGTTGGACACTGGAATAATCATTCTATAAAAAGTCTCAACTCTCTTTAGGGAGTTCATGGGCTGTCAACAAGAAGAATATTTATGCAAAGGATTATATTTTACACTTATAGGTGTTGGACACTTACATTTGTTGTTTTTGTTTAAGTACAGTTATGTTTTCAGTGACTGAGATATGTCTTTTTGAATGATCTTAATTGTTGCTCTGTGCACAGAAAATAGTTTGTGAATAAAAATCCAATAATTTAAGCACCCGTACACATCGACAAAAGGCTTTGTGTAACATTGATGGTAAGTGGGTGTTCTGCCTTTTGATATGTAATATAGATGTGGGCACAGAGTCAAAGGAGCTGTCACAGGGTGCACTGACTGTGCACCATATAGGACATCCCTTGAAAGGGTTCAGAAGGGGATCCCATAGACCTCCCAGGTAACCTCCTGCTAGCAGATGCAGTCATTCACTGCACAAGCCTGCAGGGGGAGCTCTGTCCCCCTTTGAAAGGAAGGCATGTTGCTGCCTGACAAAGAAAGACTAAGAGACATATGTACAAGCCCCTATCGCCACGGGAACGTCACTTTTTGTAACGTTCCCGTGGCGATAGGGGCCTTGCTTTATGTACAAGGCAGCGTTAAGCCACTTAACGTGGCTTAACGCTGCCTTGTACATAAGGCACCCTTTCACGCTATGGTTAGTGTGAAAGGGGCGTGCAGTGGGTGTTGCGGTGGGCGTTCCACTGCAACACCCATTGTATTTGACGCTGCCCCCTATGTACAAGGGTGGCGTACATAGGAGGCAGCGCCAAAATTAAGACCAGGAAAATCCTGGTCTTAAGTTGGCAAAACAAGGAGAAATGCATTATTTCTCCTCATTTTTGCTTTTTCCATGTGTCCTGCCTTGTGCAGCACACATGGAAAAAGCAAAATGCCATGGTTTGTTTATAAACAGGAAGGTGTCCCTTCCTGTACAAAATCTTTTAAAAAAATGCCATTTTATAACTTTCATGTGTGCTGCATGAAGCAGCACACATGAAAGTTACAAAATGGCATTTTAGGATTGTTTATGTGCAGGAAGGGACACCTTCTTACACATAACCAATCCTCCCCTGCACACAGACACCCTTGTACTCTGGTGCAAGGGTGCCTCCGTTGGCGCTAAGTTGTTAAACTTAGCGCCATCGCAGGGGGAAACGCAAGGCTGCACCACATTCTTGTAAATATGGTGCAGCCTTGCATTTCCGAAGTGGCGGAGCGTGTCATTAAGCCCAGGAGGCTAACGACAGGCTCCGCCACTTCATTTTACATATCCCCCTGAGTGCTTCAAACAACCGGTCTAACGTTAACTAATGCCCTACCCCAGGGAACGCATGAGCGACCAGGTGTGCGCCCAGCGCACACATTTAACGATGCACCACAGTGCTGACCAGGGCAATGCACACTATAGATAATACAGTCAGGTGCATCTCCAAGATAACCTTGTACAGGAGACCCCAATAAACTCCCCTTCTGTAACTGACTGAAAAACAAAGTAAGTGCACAAGAGCAGATTCATGACATATTGTCAGGAGAGACACTTAAGGCCAATTTGCATGCAACTAACATAAATGGATGTCATTGATTTAGTCTACAGTTATCCTAAAAATCAGTCTTGACCTAACTGAACACAATAATAGTACAGTTGTATTCATGTAAATGATGACAGCTAAAAGCATTAACAACATCAACTAAGCCTCCATCATTCTTGCGCTCTGTAAAATACCTCAGCAACGTATGGTGAACTCTCCTGTACATGCCTAGAGCTAGTGAGGTCAACTCGCCATTCATCTATTTCAGGGACATATGTCCACGTAATCTCCATTAGGGCCTTAAATGAAGGAGTTTGCTTTGGATATAAAAAGGTTCTCTGAAACAGTAACCTCCACGCTCCAATGACGATGCGGGATAGCTAGATAGAAAGGGAGTCCAACCCAAGACTACCATCTATGAAGAACTGTGCCTGACCCTGACCCCTTTTGCTGATTCCCAAACACACTAGGGACTTCGGTGCTAACTGAATTCTGTGACCATGTGCAATAATACACACTGACTATGTTACGGGTCACAGACTACCAAACGAAACAGAAATATTGATCTCTGTGCAGCTTCTGTTGCTACTGCCTTGAGAAAGTTTATTGAAACATGAACGCAACAAGTGTCGGCTATGTGAGGGTTTGTGACTGTTGCACATAATAACATTTGCCATATGACCAATAGGATTTCAATTTGTTTGATTAATTGAATATCTTTGTGGACTTTTTGAGTTGAACACCTTTAGCACTGACCAATATTTGTCATTTATGGTGTGCCACCCCCAGAGCATGATTCGCTTGCAGCAAAAGAGGTTTCTCTAAACAAGGCATATGTAAGAAACACTGCGGGCCAGATTCACAAAGGTTTAGCGTGGGGTTAGCTTTACTTTTGTAACGCCAACCCGACGCCAAACCAATTTGGGGATTAAGTAACAAAACAACGCTAATTGGTATTAGCGTTGGTTTGTATCGAAATGTAACGCAAAGCAGCGCGAAACACTGCTTTGCATTACTTTGCGCCAAGGGGGCATTACATGGGTGGTACATGGGCGTTCCCATGCAACCACCCATGCTTTTTTACACAAAATTCTATCTACTAACATTAGCAGATATGGTTTAGCGTCAAAAATTAACGCCACTGTAAAGCATGCGCTAAAAGGAGAAATCTTTTAATTTCTCCTTTATTTCCTGACTTCGCATGCGTGCTGCACTGCGCAGCACACATGCAGAGTAGGAAAAGCTTTGAAGTGTGTCTAGACATTGGGGCCTGATATAGAATTCAGAACCGGTTGCTCAGTCACAACGGTGACGGATATCTCATCCGCTGAAATATAAATCCTATTACATCCTATGGGATTTAAATTTCGGTGGACGGGATATCCGTCACTGTTGTGACAGAGTAACCCGTCCGCCGAGTTATAAATCTGCCCCTTAGTATTTTTTACAGGAAGCGTATCTTTCCTGTACAAAACCTATGCTAGACTCAGGCATCACCCTAGCACTATGGCTCTCAGGTGTTTGTTTGGTGCACGGCAGCTGAAATCCGTGCCAGTGCTATGGAGAGGGGAGGAGAGTGCCATATCTCTGTGAATATTGTATTGTATTGTATTGTAATTGCATTTATATAGCGCTTACTACCCCTGACCAGGCGTCAAAGTGCTTTTTCGGCGAGTAGCACGCTACTCCGGGACCCATAGAGGATTAGTGTTGAATTAGTATAGTGAAACATGCAAGTAAATTTTAAGTGGTGGATAGGTTAGTCAGTTATTCGGATTTGGAAGGATAGCAGAAGGATAGAAGAGGGAAAAAAGCTTTGTATTTATATAGCGCTTGTTACCCCTGATGGGGTGTTGAAGCACGCTACTCCGGAAACCCATAAAGAATTAGTGCTGAATTAGTATGGTGAAATATGAAAGTAATTTGAGTGGTGGGTATTAGTCAGTTATTTGGAGTGAGAAGGGTAGCGGAGGGATAAAAGGGAAGAAAGGTTTGCATTCATGTAGCACCTGTTACCCCTGATGGGTGTTGAAGTGCTTTTCTGGCGAGTAGGACGCTACTCCGGAACCCATAAAGGATTAGTGTTGAAAATTAGTATAGTGAAGTATGAAGTAATTTGAGTGGTGGATATGTTATTCAGTTATTTGGATAGAGAAGGGTAGGTTGCGGGATAGAAGAGGGAAAGAGGCTTGTATTTATATAGCGCTTGCTACCCCTTGATGGGGTTTTGAAGCGCTTTATTGGCGAGTAGCACGCTACTCTGGAACCCATAAGGATTACTGTTGAATTAGTATGGCGAAGCATGAAAGTAATTTGAGTGGTGGCTATGTTATTCAGTTATTTGGATTGAGAAGGGTTGGGGAGGGGTAGAAAAGGGAAAAAGGTTTGAGTTTATATAGCGCTGGTAACCCTGATGGGGTGTTGAAACGCTTCATTGGCGAGTAGCACGCTACTTTGGAACGCATAAAGGATTAGTGGTGAATTAGTATAGTGGAATATGGAAATTGAGAAGAGAACGTGTTAGTCTGTTATTTTGATTGAAAAGGATAGTGGAGGGACAGAAGAGTGATTTTTTTTAGATTCTTTTTTTTTAGGTCATAGCAGTAGGAGGAGGCTTTTGGATGAGTAAAAAGGGGTTTTTGAGGGGAAGAGTCAGAGGGGAGAGTTTATAAAGGTTTGTTTTGGGGGATCGGTATAGTAAAAAGAGGTGTCAGATGATGCAAGGAGGGTAGAGTAGGAGAGAGTCTAGAAAGGGTTATTTTGGGATCATAGTAGTGGTATGGGATAAATGAGAGAGTGGATGTAGAGGATATATTGATAGATGTATAGGGTGAGAGATAGGGTAGTGCATTGGAAAGAGTAGTAGAAAGAAGTTTGAGATGAGTCACAAGGTTGGGCCAGAGGATATATTGAGAGAAGTATAGGCTTAGAAATAGGGTACTGCATTTGAAATGCTAAATTAGAAGAAAGTGATAAATATATAGATCCATAAGTACATTGAAAGTATATAGATGCATAAAGGAGGTAAGTATATATAGATTAAAGATATTGATAGATGTACAGGATGAGAAATAGGGTAGTGCATTGGATATGCTTTTTCAGGAGAAAGGTAACTGACACACAGATCCAAGTACATGGAAGGTGCATAGATGCACAATGGAAGTAAGTACATGTAGACCAAAGATGTTTTTTATTTATTTATTTATTTACAACAACATAATTATTCTACATGTTTATACAAAGCAATACACAAAGATAGGTACATATCTATAGTGAAAATAAATGCTTATATACAGAGGAATATGCTGTAAATTTCTGTTTGTGTATGGTGCTTATGTGGGGAAGAGCCAATTCTTGAGTAGTTTTCTGAAGATAAGGTGGTTGTCGGTGGATCTTATGTTGGGGGTAATGAGTTCCATAGTTTGGCTGCTTGAACAGAGAAGGATGTGCCACCCATGGTTTTTTTCTTGTATCTTGGGATTTTGAGGCGAGATGCCCCTTTAGAGCGTAGGTTCCTTTGTTGAATGTGTTTGGTGATTTTATTCCTGATGAAGAGCGGTCCCATCCCATGTATTGCTTTGTGGGTGATACAAAGTAGCTTGAACGTGGATCTTCTGGCAACCGGTAACCAATGCAGGGCTTTCAAGGCAGGTGAGATGTGGTCTCGCGGTTTGATATGCAAGAGTAGTCTGGCAGCCGAGTTCTGAATCCGTTGTAGTCTTTTCATGGTCGTTAAAGGTGATCCGTGGTAGAGGCTATTGGCGTAATCGAGTTTGGACAGAACAAGGGAGATGGTAGCTTGGACCTTGTGTGGAAATCCCAAAAGAGGGAAAATTCGTCGCAGCGTTTTTATAGTGACAAAGCTTGATTTTGCTAGTTTGTCCACTTGGGCATTCATCGACAGCTTGGAGTCCATGGTCATTCCGAGGTTTCTTACTTCCTTCAATAATTTAGGTGGTGATCCCAGTTCATCAGGCCAGGCGGCAAGCGGGTCGTAATGTTTCCAATCGCCACACGTGAGTATTTCCGTTTTTGAAGCATTCAATTTGAGATGGCTCCAAGTCATCCACTGATCCAGGGCTCAGAGACAACTGAAAATTGGGCATTTTTCAATGTCTTTGGGGCATTCCAGTTGAAGGAGTATTTGCGTGTCATCTGCATAGTTATAGTACGTGAGGTGAAATTGATTGATCAGTTCCGGTAATGACTTCATGTAGATGTTGAAAAGCATGGGCGAGATGATAGAGCCTTGAGGGACCCCTTGTTTTGTGGAGTATGGTTTGGACGAGAAAGGTGGGGTATGGATGACATTAGTTCTGTTTCGAAGGTAGGACGCGATCCAGTCTAGAGCAGTTCCCTCTATGCCGGCTTCATAGAGTCTCTGTTTCAGAGTGTCATGGTCAACCGTGTCAAAGGCAGCCGAGAGGTCCAAGAGGAGTAGCACAGCAACCCCGCTGCGGTCAACTGTAATCTTCAGGTCATCTCAGATGGCAAGAAGGGCAGATTCAGTGCCTCTTCCCGGACGGAATCCTGTTTGGAAGTCTGAGAGTATGTCATTCTCTTCAATGAATTGTGACATCTGGGCGAACGCTGCTCTTTCTATCAGTTTGCCCAGGAAAGGTCCATTTGTAATGGGTCTGTAGTTGTCAGGGTTCAGCGGGTCCAAGTTTGTTTTCTTAAGTAAAGGGCGTATGTGTGATTTTTGGAGTTCTTCTGGAAATATTCCGCTAGTTAAGGAATCGTTGATAATTCTTCTTACTGGAGTGGCAGCAGAGGTTGTTAAAAGAATTGTCTTGAAAGTTTGTGGTGGACAGGGGTCAGAAGGGCTGCCGGTAGGCCTGCTTGCTTTGACCAGGTCCATAAATTCATTGTGTAAGATGTGTTGGAAGGAACGGAGAGGCTGGGTTAGAGTATTCTTGGATTGTTGTTTTGTACAGGGGTTAGTGCTGGTGCTTTGTTTCTGTTTTAAGTTATGTTATGTTATGTTATAATACACTTATAACGCTCACAGATACTCAAGAGTGTCCCGGCGCGGGAAGTGACCGTAGCAGTGTGAAGCAGGGATTTAAATGGGCAGATTAAAAAGAAGGGTTTTTAGTTGTTTTTTGAAGAGCCTAGGATCCTGAGTGTTCCGCAATTCCACAGGAAGGGAGTTCCATGCTAACGCTGCTTTAACGGAGAGGGAGTGACCCCCCAGACGCATCCTGCGAAAGCGGGGGACCACCGCCTGTCGACGGGTGGCTGAGCGCAGAGATCGACTGGGAGCATAAAAGGCAAAACGCTTCCTGAGGTACATCGGCCCTAGTCCATACAGGGCTCTGTGAGCCAGAGTGAGAGCTTTGAATTGCACTCTATGGATCACAGGGAGCCAATGCAGATCACGCAGATGCTGTCTAACGCTAGACCTTCTTGAAATGTTCAACAGAAGTCTGGCGGCTGCATTCTGTATTATTTGCAGTTTTTTTTATCAGGTAGCCTGGTATGCCAATGTACAGGGCATTGGCATAGTCAATGCGAGACAAAATAAGGGCGCGGGCGACCATTTCTTTCGCTGACCTAGGTAACAGGCGAAAAAACTTTCTAAGTGATTTGAGAGTACCAAAACATACCCCGCAAGTTTCTTAATTTGTGCGGAGAACCTGAGGTCCTCACCAAACCAGACCCCCAAGTTCTTCACTGGATTGCCCACTGAGTTGGGCCGAGGGTAGTCTGAAGGCCACAGGGTCTCTCTGAAAGAGGGAGGGAAAGATCCATACAGGAGGACCTCCGACTTGTCCTCGTTGCACTTCAGTTGAGCACGTGCGAGCCATTTGAAGACAGTCGAGAGGCATTTCTGGGCAACTTCCGAGGACAGGCAAATTAAGTACGAGTCCAATGTGTCTGCTTTGTCCGTGTAATGATTTGCCAGTTTGTCTGTGAAATCTTGAGTAACAGGATGAGTTCCTTCTAGGCAATTTGGTTTGCGAAATTCATTGAGTATTTTATAGAATTCTTTATTTGCACATTTAGCATTTTGAATTCTGGCGCTCTCCTGCTCTCTCCCTGTCACGCAACGCAGCCTCTTTGGGGGCTGCGCTGCATTCTGTGATAGTTTTCAGAATCTGGGCCTGCAACCCGAAAATTCCAGCTCTGGTCAATCACATCTAGAATTCTGTAGAATTCTCTTATTGCCTGCTAAATGACAGACCTAATGAAAGCCTTTCCCAGCTGAACATTAAATGTACAGGTTAGCAACAAAGTACCCCATAGTCTCTCCAGCCACCGAGCCACATCCACAGGCAGATGAATTACAGACTAAAGGCCCTGTCTAGTTTATTTGCCTACAAAGAGATAGTTCCTTGCCATTGGGGATTTTAAGGTTGTCAGATAGCTATGTAAAGGGTTTTCAGCAGCAGACATCTTTATAGGGCAGACTTGGCACTTGCTAGCAGCCAGTTCTTTATTTTAGCATTTCCACTTTCTCTCTCATGATGTGGCCTTTGATGGTGTTGGATTTCAAGAGAAGACAAAGTTTTGCAATTCAAGTCAGCCCACCTATTTTCCATGCTTTTTTGCTGTGTGAAAACCACGAGTACCTATAGGCCACCAAACACATCCCCAATAGGAGAGACATTTATTTAGTTATTTCCAGTTTTCAATATCATAGATTAAGCACTGAGTGTTACAGTGCTCTTCATATAAAACCAACTTATCAGTTAACAATTTACAAGTGTAGAATCGCATAAAATACCACAATCCTGGGTGTTTGAGGAGATTACATAAGCTAGATGCATACATTGAATATGGTGCCAAATCCTCAATGCAACATACACAATTATGTATACTCCTGTGAGTATATGTTAATAATAAGGTTTAAATACTATATACAATGTAGCATAGAATAAACAACATTGCCTCACATTGCTTACCATTAGCTGGCTTCATCGACACTCTCATTTCCTTGCTTCTGTTTACTCAGCTCGTGCTGGCTTCACTTCCTCTTCATCTGTTTTTCCCTCCCCTGGAGCATGGCCCGAGTACTGCTTCTTTGCCGTTCCCAGTGTCCTTTAACTTTTAGTTGTAATACACCATTAGAGTGCATGTGTTTGCAGGTCATCTGCCCCTCTCCCATCCAGCTCCATGTTGTGGCTTGCCCCTTTGCACCGTCCCATCCTTCTCCATGTGATATGAAATGGGGTTTTGGAAACAACCACATCATGTGAGGTTTGTGGCAGCCAAGCTTGCACATAATGTAATTTTGTCATTGGTAGGGTCAGACAGAAGAGGAACATTTACGGTGAGTGAGGGCTCCAGAGGCACATGTGACAGCCCTAAAGCAGACCACTGGCTCATAGGTACGATTTCACAATCCCTAAATACATTTTTGTACCCCTGCCTGTAGCTGCCAAGTGGGAATATAACATGTGTGAACCCTTGAAACACAACTGCCTTTTTAATAAGTAGCACTTTGTTTCCGCAAATGTGGAGTTGATCACTGAAAAGGTGATAGTGAGACTACAAGTACCACAATGCAATGTACTGCTGATGTACGTTCCACGCGAGCTGGTGCATGCTGGGTGTTGGGCTCATGAGACAAAAGTGGTGTGAGATAAACACTTCTTAGCCCTGAGTTGAACAGCAGGATTATATACAAGTAGAGAGGCAACTACAAATTGATAATCAGTTTCGCAAATTCAAAAAACAAATAAATAGATGGTCGCAGGACTTGGTTGGTGATTTTCATCACTATCCTTTATTGTATTTTCTCGAAAGGATGCAGCCAACACATTTGACCTTAAAAAAGGCTTCCTCAGGGCATGAGATCTTAACCTTTCCGGAAAACAAATTTCTTCTGAGTGCAATCAGCCAAGTGATAATCTTTCACTAGTCAGTTCGTGGATCGAAGCTTAAAACCGAATGGTATTCTGAGGACGTAGGCAAAATTTTGCCCATGCATAAACGGTCACAATCCCATCATAATCGAAAATGCAAGTCACTTCTCTTGACAGGTAGACTTTCAGGGCCACGAAAGTATCAGTATGGATTGTCGATCGTCAAAGGAGAGGTTCCTATTCACAAACCCTCTTGATCTTTATGTGTGAGTCATGTTCGACATCACTGCAATTGACTTCGGTGCCACCAGAGGAGATCTGGAGGCGGGATCTGCCGACGATAGACTTAACACATTTATGGCAAGTATCGATGTTCACTTTATGGTCGGTAGTAAAAGCTGCACCTCTCAGAAGAAATCATCTCTTTACAGTTCACAGTGTGTATTGAACCACGAAAAGACTATCAAAGCTGCCAGGCGGAGAAATTAAAGCTTGCCTAAAATGCTCCATGGGGAAAGTAGATGACGTACATATGTTTCGGCAGTGTCTTCTGATCCAGGTTTTCTGGCAAGAAGATGGTAAGTCTATCTCAGAAATTTTGGCAAAAGACATTGAGGTAAGCCTTGCTTTGGTTATTTTTGGGGTTTTGTTAGGTGGTGGGTCACAGATAAAACTTATAAAAAGGCACGCACAATTATTATTTGTTTTAATATTCTTGACAAGAAGGGAAATTTGTTTGAATTGGTTATCCCCCTCACCACCTGAATATTTGGATTGAATTAGGATCGTAAATAGAGTAAACAACCTAGATCGTAGCTGCCTATCTAAAAAAAAAGAGCAGGAATCTGGGTAGCTTGGGAAGATTGGGTTAAAGATAATCATCAGATAACACCTATATAAGGTCCAATGATTATGAAATAAGTAAAACCGTGGCAGGGAGGAGGAGTAACACCCAGGTCAATAAAAATCCTCTGTTTGCCTGGTTTATAAGGCTGGTCTTCAGGAAATTAGGAGATGGTTGGAACTCCTGATCCAAAAAGAAATACCTCTCAAATAATTACTTATTTATGAATGAAGACAATAAAAAAAATGGTGGGAGGACCAAAACACTGGATACATCAGGGTAAAGGAAGAGACTTAAGAAGTGATGCGATCTCTTCACGATCTTGCAAGAATGGCACTGGTCCCCTGGCCATACTATTGTCAATAGGTTTATGCTGGAGATGCAAACAAACCGGAGCAGGTATCTCACATATTTTATGGCACTGCATTAAATACAACCGTTTGGGCAGCAAATATGGCATATCACATCAGCCAATAGCAATTTAACAATTGTGACTTCACCGAAACTAGCAATACTCTATGACACTTTAGGCATGACAAGAATGACAAATCCTAGCAAAACATGAGATGACACACCACTGGCATTTGTGAAACTTTGCATCCTCCGGCATTCAAAATCAACAATACCAACTCACAAAGAATGGATGATAACTCTGATGACAATGGTGACTCATGAATGATTAATATACAGGCTCATCTACCAGTAACAGATATATGACTGAAACTGGGGCTTGTACATTATTTACCACTAATGAGACACACAATATCATCATCTAACTGTTTTTTATCATCTAGATAGTACATATACACATGTACCACCATGTCTCCGAGACAATATATTTCTTAGAGATCTGAATATATACAAAAATATCCTTTATTAATGTTTTCTTTGAATATGGTATATTAGCCTAGGGATCATATTCTACATATATTTTAAGAATATCACTTCTGGTTCCTTCCAGCCTTCCCCCTTCCTGTTGTTTCTCCCACCCCATTGTCTTATTCCCTTATCACGAAACACCTTCCACACAAAATTGTTGATAGGAGCCATTTTTGATAGATAAGTAAGCATTAAGTAAGTACTAAGATGTAATTACCCCATACCTGGAAGTTTACGCTCTATAATTAATTAAGAATGTTCTCTCTTCACAGTACTGCAAAACAATGACACAATAATCAACCGGTATACCTACCCTGTGAGTTCTGCATTTATTATTTGAACAATTTATACTATGTAACCTTCTAAAACTTAATAAAAATAATGCAAACAATAAAGAGGGATTCTCAGACTCACAAAAAAAGAAGTGATGTGATCTGGGGAAGATTGGATTTGGATCAGCAAAGTAAAGACTGCAAGAGTGGGGATGCAGACAAAGGAAGAGGAAGTCCTGGGGATAGGAAAGATTAGCCAGGGGAGACAATGCCCTGGGGAAAAAAGAGGTTGGTCTAGTAAGAGAGGATGTATGTCACAATATGAAGTTCAATAATAGTGACCCACAAAACGTTTGCATCTAGTACATTGCCTACAACCATATCATCAAGGTAAGTATATATTTATAATACTTCCCCCCCATCTACTTATCTTAACCACATAGTGGTATTTGATAGACTGTATGCAACATTTTTGCCATGCAAAATATTGCATATGTTATAGTCACTCCCTACCATAAGAAAAGATTCAGGAGCTAATGGACCAATTTAGGAAATTGGGTTTTTGTTGCAGTAACCCCCCCACTTTTTGCCAGATTTCTGATGCACTTTGACTTGATGTGCCCTGGGTCTCTGCCAATCAGGTTCCCAGGGCCTGTGTTCTTTCCCAAAACTGTCCCTTTGTACCCCCAATTGGAACCTCTCTGGCCACATGTAAGTCCCTTGTAAAAGGTACCAAGGGCACTGTGACCAGGGAAGGCCTCTAAGGGCTGCAGCACATATTGTGCCACCCTTAGAGTTTCTGTACCTTAACACACACTCACTGTAATTGCAGGCTGCATGTTTTGGTGCAGAGAAAAGAAAGTGAAGAGTCGACATGGCACACATTCCTGTGTTCCATGCCTGCAACCAACTACCTATGGTATAGGTAAAACACCCCTCTAGCTAGGTGCATTATACCACTGGTGAGGGTACAGTTGCAAGAGTACTGTACCCCTACAGTGTCTAACTCCATTCTTAGACATTGTAAGTGCAGTAAAGCCATAAAGAGTACATGGTCTCGAAGTTTGTCATTACAAACTCCACAGCACCATAATGGCTTTACTGAATTTTTGGAAGTTTGGTATCAATCTTCTCAGCATAATAAACCCACACTGATGCCTGAAAAACAACCAGCCTCTGGTGGGTTCCCTGACTGGTTAACAGCAGCCTGCCACCATGAGACATGTTTCTGGACCCCTGGGGTGGGAACCTTCACTCCCTGAGCCCAGAAACACAGCCTTTCCTGGGCCAAGGTGGTCACACCTCCCCCAGGTCAGTAAGAGCCATCTGTGGCAGTGGCGCTTCAAAGGCCTTGCCGCCTTTGTAACGCGACCCCCAGCCTCTCCTGCTATCAGGAGCTGGCCCCCTTCCTGTCTCCCCTCCTTTTCAGTAGGAAGACAGGTGGGAAAAATTAGAACAGCCCAGAAGGTGTGCCCACCTCTGCCAACTCCACCCATCAGGTGAGGGAGGTGAGTTGAAGCCCACTCTTCAGTGCCCGCCATCTTGCAGATGGCAGGCACTCTCCAATCAGGGTTAGGGATTGTGCCCACTCCCCCACGTGGGGTGAGCACACCAAGGTTGTAGTCACCCTAAGGTCAGTAACCCATTGGCTACTGACCTCGAGACCCCTACAACGCCCCTTAAATACAGTATTTAGGGGGCAGCCCTGAACCAAGAAGACAGATTCCCGCAACCTACGAAGAAAAAAGACGAAAGAAGACGCCCAGCAGAAGAGACTGCAGAGGAGAACTGACTTAGCCCCAGCCCTTCCGGCCCGTCTGCAGTTTCCAGAGATCCTGCGCCAAAAGTCGCCTTGTCCTGCAGCCATCGACCTCCAGAACCCCTGGGAGGACTGACTACCTTCCACAAAGTCTGGATCTCCTGTGAACAGCAGCTCTGTTCAATAGAAACTCCCAAGACAGACTCTGTGCCTGCTCTGGACAAAGAAACCCGACATCTGGAACCACCACTGCTCCTGACGCCTACAGCCCAAGTTCGAGTGGCCCACTGGTCCCAGCAAGGCCCCTCAGCGCTCCAGAGTCAAAGTCCACCATTGGCTGACCCCTCCAGGACTCCCCAACTTCGCCTGCAGGCTCTGCAGGAGACCCCCCAACCGTGAGTGGCCCGGTAAGGTAAAATCTGACCTCAAAAGGCACCCCTGCATCCAGCCGCCCTACACCCTGGAGAAGAGAACCCGAGGTGCACCTACGTCCCTGAGCCCTCCAACTTACCTGCCCAGCTGTTGGTCCCTCCAGGAAGTCTTCCTGGACCGAGCCTACAGCCAAAATCCAAAACCGGCAACTCTCTTTGAAAACAACAGGGCACCCAACGCCAAATCAGCACTCTGCACCCGGCTGCCCCGTGCCGCTGTGAGTGCACTTTGTGTGCTAACCCGGATCCCCCTTTGCCCTGAGCTAAACCCCAGGAGCTTTGCTCCCACAACCTTGTGGCCTGCTCATGAGCAGCCACAAACCGGAGGTCCCCTATCCCCCATTGGATAACATTGGGCCTCAGCACTCTGCACCTGGCCGCCCTAGTTCTGCTGAGGGTGCTTTGAAAGTGCATCCTTGACCCTGGGGGAACCCTGGTTCTAATCCCAGAAAACCAACTCCCAAACCTAAGTACTTACTGTTAAGTCGATAACACTGTTTTCTCCCATAGGACTGCATTGAACTGCTTTCTTGTGAAAATTGTTTTAAATGTGGAGTTGGTTTGTATGAAACCTTGAAAAACTGCAAATATAAAAAAACTCAATTACTTATCTTTTGTCTAGGAAATGTCCCAGTGTGATATCTAGGCATATCACACTAATTAGCAAAAGTAACTTAAAAAGTAATTCAAGAAGTAATGTGAACAGTAATCTACAAAGTAGCTGAAAAATAATTTTGACTGTTGACTTACCTGTAAATCAACCAACTGCATTTTAACCTGCATTCAACTGTAATTCACTGCATAAATCTTGCAAAGTATTATTTCACTTACCTGCATCAGGCCTGGCTTGGTTCTAGAAATAAAATAACTAAATAATATTTTTATACAAACAAATTGGTCTGAGTTCAGTCTTTGAGTGTGTGACATCCTTTCTTGCCTGAGTGTGTACAATAAATGCTTAATGCTACCCTCTGATAAAGCTTTACTGCTCGCCCACACTAGCACAAATAGAGAGTAAGGTATTATCTACTTTTACCTCTGCCTACCTTTGGGGTTCCTCTGGACTCTATGCACACTATACCTTACCAAAGTACAGATTCCTACAACCAAGAAAAATAAGGACCTCAGAAGAGAGTAAGACACTCATGGTATACGAGACCCTGGGCACAGAGGATCAAATTCAAGGAGTGGAAGTTATAGGCAGAGTGGAAATATAGTGAGACCCTAGGAAAGAAAGTGGAAGTAGCATGATGAGTGAGTGGAGACTAAGGGCAGAGCGGAAGAGCCCCAGGAAACCTGAATCCCAGGGGAGAGGTGAGGTTAACCAAGAGAAATGAGACCTTAGGAAAGAAACAGAGAGGCCCAGTGTAGAGATGACCCTCTAGAGGTCACTAGAATTCACCCTCAATGCCAACTTATCTTTCAGAAAGCACAGTGCCAAAAAATCCAATACAGCATACCTGAAACTCCGACTCATGAAGTAGGTGAAGTATTACCTCTATATAATTTACTTCAGAACAACAGTCCAAGCCTTAGTCCTCTTGAACCTGGAATGAGTCAACCCCTTCATCTACGCTCCTTCCAAGACCAAAATAGCCATACTGAAAGTATCCAACATGCAGCTGCACATCTCATTAAAAGCCTGAAAAATGTAAACAATATCACTCTAACATTTGAGGGCTACTACTGCACTGGCTCCCCCTCCAAACCGTCATCATCTTCAAGACCTGCTGCAACACATACATGGCAATCGGAAATGCCACTCCTAGCGTGGCTGAGAAAATGACCTGTAAAATTCTGTTAATTTCTACCTTTTGATCAAATGTAAGAGAGAGAGAACCCCAAAGCACACTAGACACAATTTTCTTTAAAAAGTAGGTGAAATGCATAAAACGTTTGCATTTGTTTGGTTCCAGAAGTGTTTGTAAAATAGTCTTCTATATAAATGTCATGCCCTATGAAGGCACAGGAAAACACCACTTTGCTCTGAGATTCTTAAGTTTAAAAACAGCCAGCAAAACCATGTCTGAATCTGTCAAATTTTGCACACAAAAAACAAAAAAATGACAATGGTGGTAACAACCATATTTTAGCACCATGCTTCACAGTAAGACTTCTAACTCTGACAACAGCATTCTAAGAATTATGTCATGGTTATTTCCTTCATCTTTTCAATACAGTTGTTCTAATTTTTAGGCAGTTCCTTTTTTATTTTTAGAATTTCACATGATGCAGTTGTTTGGTTCTGCATCCATAAACCACTGATGTTCCTAAAACACTGAGGGCCATATGTATCAAAAAAGAGTTTTGCGATTCTCAAATTGCGATATTTAGCGAATCGCAATTAGAGAATCGCAAAATGCAATGTATGTAGGATTTGCTAAACATTTTGCGAATCCTACATATTGCTTATTTGCGAATTGCAAATTGAGATTCGCTAATAAGGAATACCTTCCCATTCATTCCTATGGGCTAGGAGGCCCATAGGAATGAATGGGAAGACATTCTCAATTTGCGATTACCAATTAGAGAATCACAAATTGAGAATGCAATTTCAAGGTTGCAAGGATGCCAAAAGGACACCCTGTTGCATCCCTGAAATATGCATGTGTGCACATTTTGCGCATACACATGCCCTAAGGGCATGTATGTGCGACATATGGCACTTTTAAAAAATCAAAAAAGTGCTTTTTTAAAGAAAATCGCAAATTACCACCAACTTAAAGTTGGTGGTAATTTGCAATTCCTTAAGGCCAAATAGCAAATTTCTGGTGCTTCCAGAATTGCATTTAAGGAATCGCAATTTGCAATTCCTTAATTGCATTTGCAAATTAGAGAATCGCAAATTTTGCAATTCTCTATTTTGCGATGGCCTTTTGGGATGATACATCCAATTCGCAAACGGGGCGATTCTGAGAATCTGCCCGTTTGCAAACGGGAAAAAGGCTTGATACATATGGCCCTGAATGCTTTATCCAGTTAAACCCATTATTAATGTGGTACTTTCTGTTGGAATTAAGGGCCATATGTATGAAGCTGTTTTGCGATCGCAAACACTGCGAATCGCAAAAAAACGGTGTTTGCGATCGCAAAACAGAGCCCCGCTATGTATGAGCCACACACCCATCGCAAAATTGCGAATCGCTAAATTAGCGACTCGCAAATTAGCGAATATCCCCAAATAGCGAATTATTTGCGAATTCGCAAATAGAGACAGAAATTCAGCGACAATCGCAATTGGCGTACTCGCAATTTGCGAATTCGCTAAACGGGATGCATGAAAAATTCGCTAATTGCGAATACACGAAATTCGCAAATTAGACAATCGCAATTAGCACCAAGTCTGAGCAGGTGGTAACCAGGTGCAACCTATTTAAAGAGACCCACAATGCAACTGACGTTTGCCACAATGTCTGGGCTGTACGTGATAGCCAGGAGGCTGCGACTCAGAGCTGCTGCACAGAGGAGGAGACGCCAGGAAAGAATCTTCAGAGCGCGCATAAGCCTGTTCCAGCGGACTGAGGAGGAGATCTATACCAACTACAGGCTGGATGAAGAGAGCATCCTGGAATTAATAGCAGAGCTCCAACCCATACTTGAACACCCCACACGCATGACACACACAATCCCCACCCACATACAGGTCCTGTGCTCACTTCACCTCTTGGCGTCAGGGAGCTTTCAGGGGGTGATAGCCACAGCAGGAGGGGTCTCACAGAGTGCATTGTCGCACTTCTTCCACGCGTTCCTTGTTGCCATGGTACAGAGGCTGCATAACCACATATACTTCCCCAGCACACCACAGGCACTAGCCCAGACCAAGCAGGAGTTCTACCAAATTGCACAATTCCCGCACGTCATTGGATGCATAGATGGGACCCATGTCGCCATATCCCCCCCCTCTCCCAGAACGAGTATGTGTACAGGAATCGCAAGTCCTACCATTCCCTGAACATACAGGTGGTGTGTGATGCCAGGCACATCATCACCGACATCGTCACCAAATACCCAGGCAGCACCCACGACTCATTCATCTTCCGCCAAAGTGGGATACACCGTCGACTCACAAGTGGGGAGTTTGGTGAGGGATACCTACTAGGTAATTGCATGTGAAAGAAGGACACACTAGTAATGCACAGCAGTGGCAGGACAGTGTTCAACCATATTTTTCTCGCACCACAGGTGACAGTGCGTATGCAGTCCGGGACTACCTACTCACTCCTCACCTTAATCCTGCCAACGCTGGAGAGCGGAGGTACAACAGTGCCCACATTGCGACCAGGTGTACCATTGAGAGGACCTTCGGGATACTCAAGAGCCGGTTCCGATGCTTACACAAGAGTGGAGGGGCACTTCAATACAGCCCCCAGACCTGTTGCAAGATAGTGGTAGTGTGTGCCATGCTGTACAACATCGCCACCAGGAAGGGCACACCAGTGGAGCTCACCGAATCGGAATCATCGGATGAGGAGGGGCCAGCTCCTGGACGCATGCCAGCCGGTGTAATTGGTGCAGCTGCTGGCCGCCAGAGGCGAGATGAGATCACACGCAACTATTTCTAGGTAAGAAAAGATGACACAATGCCAAAGATCTAATACGAGACTGTGTTTAATTTCCTTAAGTACAGGATATATATTGGCACACAGCCTGTGTGGCACACAATGTATTGTTAAGAGTCCCGCACATGTGTGATTCACAGTGCTAATTGACTATCCTGAGCAAGTGTCCGTGTGCACGGGGTTGGTGCACCCATATCCATGTCTATGTCTGGGCGCCTCAAATGCGGCGCTGTCGGCCTGTAGCCCCTTGCTGTGGCTGCACAGTGCCCTCTTCACCTGTCTCAGCAGGCCTGCCGTGACGCACACTACGGCGCCTGTCCGGTGGGGGCGGTGGGGTAATGCTGCTCCTGCTGGATTGGGCATCCTCATCTGTTGGAGTGAGGACTCCTGGGCCAGCAGTGGCAGCTGCACGCAGCTGATCCACAGCACATGTCACCTGTACCAGACCCCTGGCCACGTCCTGGCTGCAGTGTGCCACCTCATGCTGCATACTGATGCTGCGCCTTGACAGCACAGAGGTCGCTGAGGAAAGGCGGTTGACCGCCCTGGTGTAGAGGTCTAGGCGGGTGTGTAGGCGCTGCCTCTCCCTGCGCCTAGCAGCACGGTCCGCCCTTAGTTCAGCACAGAGTTCCTCCAGGGCACCCCTCAGGCCCATGAAGCCAACCCTGATTTGCCTCTGTATTGACCGAATGTTTTTCGCCTGCAGGCGCTGGACCTCAAACATGTGGCCCTCCAGCCCTTGGAAGACTGTGTTGTCTCCTGTGACTGCTGCACTGGTGGATGCCCGTGGTGCCCTGCGCCTGGATGGGATTGGTGGTATTGGTGCTGCACGTGCTCGGGCACGGGGTTGTGGCTCTGGCTGTCCCTGGACTGTTTGGACATTGGAATCGGTGTCCTGGGATTCCTCCTCCAGTGGGGGCAATGGTGGCACTGCAATCCGCCTGCGGCGGGTTGGCGGGATAACTGGGCTGCCCTCGTCTTCCTCTTCCTCCTCCTCCTCTTGCCCTGTTGCCTCTGGGCTGGGGGTTTCATCCTCCCCTCCACTGATTGTTCCCTGTGTTTCTGTTGGTGCTGTGGACAT
Organism: Calotriton arnoldi; assembly: GCA_963921515.1. Lineage (NCBI taxonomy): Eukaryota > Metazoa > Chordata > Amphibia > Caudata > Salamandridae > Calotriton > Calotriton arnoldi. The sequence goes on from CAWUFW010021943.1 coordinate 37,037, forward strand.
AAATGCACACATTAATTGACTGTCCTGCCTTGCATTTGTCATGCATTAAATTTCACTGTTTGGAGTTACATGGGCCCTATCTGTCTGTATTTTGACTTTCATGATGCACACATACTGTCTGAGCCTGGCTGGGTGTCATTGCTCCACTGTTAGGTGCATGTGACTACATCTCCCATAATGCATTGCTGTGTGTGCTTGTGCACCTGCACTGGAATTATACTTTGGTTGTGCCCCTGGGTCTCTCCTGGGTGTGTGGGGGATGTAGGGAGGTATCAGGGGTGTGATGGCATGCTTCTTACCTTGTCTTGGTTGTGGGTGGTCGGAGCTGTCCAGGTCTGACACGCCCATTACACTCTCCGGAAGCAGGGTCCCCTCAACCATTTCCTCGAGTGGTGATGAAGCGGTGGCAGTGGAGGTCCCACCACCGGTCTTGTTGGCCTCCTCCAACCTGGCAGCGACCTTCTCCTTTGAGCGCGCGCGCATGTCATACCAGCGCTTCTGTAGGTCTTTGACGCTACGATGTGTGACGCCAATTGCATTGACTTTGCGCTGGATGTCTGCCCATATCCTTCTCTTGCATGTCTCTGGCACACGCAGGGATTTCTTGCCAAACAGGAGCTCATGGCTCACAACCATCTCCTGTATCAGGGCCTCCTGCTCACTTTCTGTGAACTTCTGTTTCCTCATTCTGGGGGTCTCCCCCTGCTGCTTGTCCTTGCTGGCCATTTCTCCACTCTCTCCAATGTGTGTAGCACTGCAGTGATGCCTCAGCCTCAACTCCTACTCTCTCACTCTGCTCCTGGGACTCAGGTGCAGCATGGGTAGTCACACTTCCTGGTTGTGATGTCATCCACCTGCACCTGATTCCCCGATTCGCACTTAGCGAATTTGCTATTTTGCGAATTCGCTATTTAGCGAATTCGCAAACTGTAAATTTCGCTAATAAGGAATCGCTATTTAGCTACTCGCTAATCATTTTGCGATTTATAACGATTCGCTATTTTTTTGCGATTTTTTGTTTACATACCGTTTTGCGAATCTCTAATAGCGATTCGCTAAGATTCGCTATTAGAGATTCGCAAAAGGGGTGTTTGATACATATGGCCCTTAGATCTGTGTGAACTGCCAAGACTCTCTGGGGAGACAGTTGTCACTTTGGAGGAGAGCTGACAGCATTGATAAACATATCTTCCTATACTTAGGAAATGAAGCTATTTATATCCAACAACAGTGTGATGTCATCTTCACAGTGGCACCGAGGATGAGAAACCATACATGGTAAATCAAGTCAATGATTACTGAGCGAACAAGTATCCTAAGGTATTCTCGGATAAGTTAGGCAAACTTTAGAATTTTATACATAACATTGTCCTCTAATGCCAAAGCTTGTGGAAGTAAGTCCAGGAAAGTATCTTTGCCTTAAGAGATGAATTCTTGGAAGAGTTAAGAAAATAGTGTGAAATGGATGTAATAGAGAAGATTGAGAGTTCAAATGGTTGGCTCCTATAGTTTTGGTATGCAAACCAGATCACATATTGAGAGTATGTGTCAATTTGAAAGATCTTAACAAGAACACTCTGGTAGATCGCCAACCCTTGCCTCCTATTACTGAAATGCTGGTGACTTTGAGAGACACTGTCATAATCTTAACTCTGGATATGTTGGCGGCTTACCATCCTATAGAACTTCATCAAGAGTCCAGACATTGGCATCTTTTGGCACCCCTGAATCGGCATGTGATTATAAGCGCATGCCTTTCGCATTGGCTTCTGAGACCAAAGGGCAAGTTGTTGAAGATCTTCCTTAGCCTTGCAACAAGGATCAGTTGAAGTAATTTCTTGTCATGCAGAATATTATTCATGCTTTGTACCAAGTCTTGCTACTAAGGTTACACCTCTACAGTCACTTTTGAAGAGCGAAACCCATGTATGAAGTGAGAATTGAGCATGTGCATTTAAGCATATAAAAGAGGATATAGTAAGTACCAAACAACTGAAAGCATATGATACAAGTGATACCAATATAACCGCCTTTGTGGGCACAGAAGCAAAATACTTTGTCATATAGAAAGAAGCCCTTACCTTACGATGGCGTGGTCAACATTTTATGAATGTATGAAACTGCTTTTGAATTACAAACTGATCATACGCCTTTGGTTGATTTGTTCTGCACCAAAAGTGTAGGTCGTTCTACACCACATATTGACAAGTGACAGTTTTGTCTACAGGAATACCAACATAATTTGATATATTGCCTGGTTAAAAAACATTTACAGCAGATTATCTTATTTGCCCATAGTGGTAGATGAGTGTGAGGTTGAAGATGATACAGAAGAGTTGTCTATAGCCAGTGTGGTAAGTCTTTTGATTGAAGTACTGGAGGGGGCCTTGATGGAGTACATGTAGAACAAGTGAATTCATATTCATGAATGACAATTTGAAAGTGGGTATGGTATATGCTAGAAAAGGTTGGACAGCTCTCAACGTTTTGTCTGGTGGGATAGTAACTTAAAGCAATTTAGTTAATAGGTTATGATTTTATAAGGGTGTGGGGAAAGGAGTTGATTTATTAGTTGTGCCTGCAGGGTTATGGGAATTAAAAGTCTTCAGCTGATGCACACAAGTCACACAGCATTCGGGCCTCCAAATAAAGGATACATGAAGATTTTCAGTGGCCTGAAGTGGCAGAGATATTGAATATTTCTATCAGGAATTGTGGTCTGTGTGTGCTAAGTGACAAATCATAAAATCTTCTTAAATATCCCATAAAGACTATAGAAGTGCCTATGCTAGCATGCCGTAAGTTACCATTAGATATTTCAGGACCATTTGGGATGTTAGGTTGCATACCCAAATATGCCCTGTTCATGATAGGGTAAGCCACAAAATGGCCTGAAATCAGGTTGGTAGTAAATGTAAATTCCAGGGAGGTGATTGAGTTTATGGTGGATGTATTCAATATAGACTGTATCCCTGAAGAGTTAGTAATAGACAATGGTTACCAGTTTGTGTTATTGGAGTTTGAGGACTGAATCAAAATATAAGATCTTCATTATATCATCCAAAGAATAATGGATTCGTGGAACTCCTGAATAGAGTGGTCAAAGAGAGAATGCATTTGGCTCTTGTCAATAGATTGGAATGAAAGCATGAGATAAGGGATTTACTTTATGCATTGTGTACTATTCCCCATTATTTTACCTGGAAGCTCGGAGGGAGACGATTAGAAGTGGCAATGACGTACAACTATCTGGGTAGAGTCTTATCTCAGACATTAGAATTTAATTCCCATTTCCAGCACTTGGAGTTTAAGGCCGCAGCTCACCTAATTGCGATAAAGAGATTTTATCTATCCTCAGGAAATAGACACTTTTATCCTCTCTGAAATTTATCGCGTTAAGATCCCCAGATCTTAATTTATGCATTAGAATATATATCTCTATAAAGAAGTGGTCTTTCCTAAACCTTAAGGAAGGGGAGTTTTTACATACGATTAGTAGCATAAGCCACGCCTGTTCAAATGCAATGCCTTGAACTATCAGTAGTTAGTTCATATACTAGATCTTTGGCGAATATAATTAGATGGGTGTACAATCTTCTACATGCTCTCGACGGCTCCTTAAGATCTTTTCTACACCAGGAAACCTTTAAGGAAAATCTAAGTCAGTTTACTTTTAATGAAAATCTTGATAGATTTCTGGGGCACTTTCAATGCTCCATTAATCTTTTGCCGTCTTGGTCACCGGCATTATTGACGTTTTAAAAAAAAATCAACCCCAAGATTAAGTTTTGAATTAGATAAGGAACCCTGCTCTCAGTTATCTCATTACAGGCCTTTTGCAGCCAAAATCGAGTATAAAATTAGCCAAAAATATCTCAGATTTTCACTAAACCATAGAGTCAGGTGATCCATATTTATGCTTCATCTAGGGATTCTCCCTTTCAATGCTTTTACCAAACATTGGAGGGAAACGACTGAAACAACTGATGAATTGGGTTCTTGTGACCTTTGTCATGGAGGCATCCAAGATTTAGCACACGTTTTATTTATCTGCCCAAGTAAACTTTTGGTTCAGGCTCGACATCGTTTTATAAAACCGCTATGTCTCAGATATAATATTTTTAGAATCAACGATTCGATCGACTTAGTTCGAATACCACCGAATGAATTTGTTTGTTATAATCTGTTTACATTTGTTAAGACTTTTTTACCATTATTTTAATGTTGTCTTTTAATAATGGAATTTACTGTATACATTTATATTGTAGATCTCAGAAGAGGTCTAAAACAATAAAATTTTTGAGTTGAGTTGCAATTCCCCATATCAGCAGAGGAATTTCTCCTTTCATTCTGTTGAGGGATAGAATTCCAGATTCTGAGTTAAATGAAGACTCGATAAACAGAAAAGAGACTGTTTTAGAAAAACTTTGTAAGGCGGAGGACATTTGACAAGCGTTGCAAACAAAATATGATTGTAATCGTAGAACCTATAAGTTAAAGGTGAGTGTTGGTGATGTTGTAAGGGTTACAAAGGATCATTTTAACTGTAAGTGTTCATCATGTTTCTCTGATCAAAAAAATAAAAGAGGTAAAAGTGAAAGATGATATGATTTTCAATGACGGTAAAGCATGGAACAAGAACAAAGGGGTTGTCATGTCACAGAATGTACTCACATATGTGTTTGTAAGAAACTAGGATCACAATAAAGTAGGTTGGATGATGACAAGGAAGTGTCTATGGAAAGTAGTGGCAAGTGTATGGAATGTCAGAGGTCACTAAATGTTATTATGAAACCTTGGTTTTTGAAGGGTTTTGTGGAGTAAGACTATGTTCCAGTTTCCACAACCACTCCGAGGAATAGTTTGTAGTATTTGTGCACAGCACCTGCAGGAATAGTTTTTAGTATTTGTTCAGAAGCTATTGTATGCGTAAGAAAAAAAATCATTGTTTTCTTTTAGGAGGACACATGATATCACCTTTATGCTTCTCTATTCCTTCAGTATCCTGTAATACTTTTCATCTGCCTATAGTAACCAACTTCTATTCAACTATTCCTAACTGAGACCACTACCAATAAGATAAATGGCCCAGGCAAACAAACCTCTCTGGCATTCTTCAAACTACCCTCTGATTGTGAATTCAAGGAGCACATCAAGGCAAGCAGATAAGCATGCTTCCCACCATATCCCCAGCCATGCATAAAGAACACCTTCAAGGATAGCTTACTCTCACTTACGCTACCTACACAGCAAAAAACATTTTCAAGAACTCATTACCTCTTGTAGCCTTCTTCTACTCACAAGATCTCCTGCATTTGACCACTCATCAAGAAAAAGAACAACAAACCCAGACCACAAACCCAGCCAACAACCAAGAGATTTCTAATGTCCGTGTCATTGAGAAAACTAATTGAAAGAGCAGCTTTCAATCTGATCGCAGATCTATACAAGAGAATAACCTACTCTTCGGTGGCAAACTGGATTTGACTCTGACATAGGCACTGATATACATCTAGGCAGGTTTCTCCAATGAGTAGCTTGTGAGCTCTTGGTAACTCTCCACCGATCTGTAAGTGGCAATTATGTGTGTAGCCCAGCCTGCTACATTAGAAGCTTTTGCTTGGATCAATTAATAAATGTGTATCAAAATTGTAAAGAATGCATTCAAGAGGAAAATGTGTGCATTTTCAGAACTCCTAAGCTGATGTTTCAGGAAAAATGGCTGAATTTCCTAAATATATTTAAAACTGCTATTTGAGGGTTAAATTGTGCAGAACTGGGGAGACTTATTCTTAATATTATAACCTTGGTGCCAGGGTAATTGCAGCTATGGCCTTTAAGTATTGCCCATGCACGGTCATTTCAAATCGATATAGCCTTTTTCATATTACTGCTGGCAACCCTCTCTGATGCACTGGGGTGATTACTGTTGGTAATCCTGCATAGGCTGGTCACTAATGTAATCCTGCATGATATAGTCACGATTGAAACATTAAAAATATTAGCAGCTCTAGATGATCATCATTGAACATAAGTAACTCTTATTACAGAAAAGGTTAGAGACCTCTGATCTAGGATGATCTGAATAGGACTGTAGACAGAAAAGGAGAGAATGTACTACTGCTGGGTCCTTTGACAGTACATAACCAGACCTTATTATTGGGACTAATATAACTACGCATCCAAGGAAGCATCATTGACTAAATCTCCTCCTATTTTTATAGCAGGTCCAGAATCATCTTGCTGTCTCCATTCACATTGACTCCTTTCACCAACAACTGTAGCATACTTCAATGTGCGATCATCTTGCCTCTCCAGTTCAACATTTACCTCACTCTGCAACCCAAACACATCAAGCCTTTCTACCTAACATACTACAACTATGCTGAAGACACAGAGATCATTTTAGACCTTGAAAACTCAAAAGAGCTGGACTTGTCATGATTAGACCACTGCATTTGAGCCATGGATGAATGGATGTTGACACAGCAACTTACACTTAGCTTTTTCAAAACTGATACCTTAAACTGTGAGGAATGAACAAACATGGAACTACACTGTGAATATCAAATGAAGAAAAAATCTGGAAGTAATCCTACTAGTCTCGAAGCACCTACTTCACCAATGGAAACTCCTCAATGCATCTTTCATCATCTCTCTGAATCCACAGACCACTGTCACCCTTGTCATGTCTCGACTAGAATACATTAATGGTCTACACCTAGATGCACTTCTCTTCATATTCTGAAAACCGCAATTAATGCAGTTGTTATACATTCACACACAAGAACATTTCAAACCAGTGGTTAATGCCATTCACTGGCTCCCCAAAGCCAGGCACCTTCAAGGCACTTTGCATTGGCCACTTGGCTAGTCAAAGCAGAGACCTGCTGTTCACCCAAGGAAATTTCCAAAGATTCTGACAGAACTGAATAGTCCATTCTAGACGTATGCCTCAGCTGATTAGCCCCCTGTTCAAGAGGAAGCATGCACTTTTGTAGAACCAATAAAAGGTTTAGCTAAGTAGCATGTATAGGGAACTGTTTGTTTCACATGTTTATGGCCCAGGTTCACATAGAGTTATTGGGGATCCCCCTTTTTCAGTTTTGTAGCACTGGGGGTTGTCAAGCGCTATAAAAAAGGCAAAAACCATAAATTATAATGATGAGCAGACGAATCCAACATCAAAAGTACTGTTCGAAACAGGTGGTTCAAATGTGCTTCATACGAACCCCAAAAAGGTAAAAAGAAGCTTCAATAGTGCATGGCCTGGTGAAGTCTCTCACTCACGCTGTGGCCCCAGAGTACCATCATGCAGCTAATCAGACCTGAGCAAAAGATACTGCCAAAACGTGAAATGTTCAAAATCCACTTGTGAAAGAATATTGTTTGCGGATCGAATTTTGGCACACTTTGCAAAAAATTGTTGCGGCTTTGATAACTCAGTGGAATTTCTCTGTTTGCTGTTTTGGGAATTCTTCTATGGTTAGTGGAAGCTTGCATGCTTCACAATCCATCACAAGTGATGAAACATTCACGAAATTTCGTGTTATATTGAAAACATTTGCCACTTTTTCCCCTCTGGCTGAATATGGAAGCAAAATTTGCAAACCGCGGTTATTTTGCAAAACTCATTCCACAAAATAAAACAAAAATCAGCAATGGCAAATCCATTACATATGCCATTAGCCCCAAGCCTTCTTTCAATCACTGTTCTGTCATGGTTTTTGCAAAACTTTATTGTGTTATGCCGGGCTCTCATCAATCTAAAAAAAAAAAAGAAATTGCTACAGGCAAAAACGTTTTTTGGTCTAAAAAACCCACACATTCCAATAGCACTCACTGGCACTGAAGGGAACTACTTGTGTGTAGATGTTTTTGTTGTGAAAGGGCAGCATGCCTTAGAGCTTAGTAAAGTCAGCTAATGGCTGAAGTGGGCTGATACATTGTCCCTTAATGCAAGTTGAAATGGGTGGAAGAAAAATGTGAATGCCACCAACCACAGATTAATGGATGATGCCTGGCTCAAAGCCCTATACGTAACTATGTTACACACATAACTTTAGTAAAAATCAAAAGGGCTTGACTAACACAGACATAAAAAGCCAATCAGTCTGGCATTGTCTGCAAGCCTCTTGCCTTTGAGAAAAAAGAAAGAGAGAGAGAAAGAAAGAAAGAAAGAAAGAAAGAAAAAAGAAAGAAAGAAACCATGATAAAGAGAAAGAAAAAGAACAAAAGAAAGAAAGAAGAAAGGAAAGAGGACGAGACAAAGAAAGAGAATGGAAGGGAAAGAGAAAAGGAAATAAAGAAAAAAGAATGAAAGAAGGCAAGCATGAAAGAAGGCACAATAGAATGATGGAAACAGAAAGAAAGAAGGAAGCAAATATATTTGGAGAAAAAAAATGAAAGAAAGAAAGGAGAGAAAGAAAAGAAGTAAAAAGAGTATAACTTAATTCAGAATAGTTTTAAATTGACACAATCTGGTATGCTCTGAAATAGTGATAGTCAGGCAAGCAAAACACTCTAAAAGCAAGTTACAACAGTATTGACAAGAGATGGGTTCTGAAAATGATGGAACATCAGGCTCCAAACACAAACACCACACTGAACTAATTATAAAGTAAAAACAAAATCTTTGGCACTGAAGGGAACTAGCTTGTGTGTGGATGTGCTCCTTGTAAGAGAGCAAAATGCAGTCACTCAAAGTGAAGTTAACCAGTGGCTTAAGTTGGCTGGTCCACTGCCCCATGCTATATGTTGTAGTGGGTGTAAACAAAATGTGTATGACACAACATACCAATGGATGAAGAAAGGTGGCTGAAAACCCCTATATGTAAGTATGCTATTTATATTTATATACAATCAAAAGGACTTGGTTAACGCCAGACCTAAAAAAATCACCTATTCCCACTGTTGATTATAGAGGCTCACTCAACTCGGGAAATTGGAGGCTATGGCGGGGGAGCCGGGGGCCATGTGGGTTCGGTGGCGTTCGCCATGGGCCTGCGTGGTCGGGCACGGGGGGAGGAGTGGCCACTCCTAATGTGCTTCCGGGGTGAAAGACGATCGCGGGACAAGAGCCCTGCCCCTTAAAACCCTGCCCCTTAAAACCCTGCCCCTTAAAAGGGGCCACGAGGTGGCGAGCAGGTCTCTTTGTTTGCTGCTCACCGCCGATGCAACATCTCTCCTCGCGCCCGCTATGAGATGCCTCGCACTAGCATCCGCAAGGCCACAGTGCTGCTGATGGGCCCTCCTTACTGCACTCCAGGAGCCGTACAGGCAAAGTACTTGTTTCTCGCCCGATCCAGAAGTTTTCTATTTCTCTCGGTGGTGGCTCCAGAGGGCTCCCATGGGCAGTAGCTGGCTGAGGTAGGTATGGAGGACATGAGGGGGGTCGGGGGCAGTGAGGCTCTATTTGGGCTAATGGGCTCATTTATCTGCTTGGGAGGGGCTGAGACAGGGAGCCGTTTTTGTAGACAGTGTTTTTGTTTGGATTGTAGTCCTGAGGCACAGTTTGAAAAGCCTTGCACGCTAAGGGGCACAGGGGATTCTTCAGCACGAGGGGCTAATCTCTATGCTTGTGGGCTAGTGGTGATTGTCACGGTCTCTTATTGTGCAGTTTCTAAGTTTATAATCTTCCTGTCCCCATCACATCTGTTTTCTAGCCCATCAGGCAAAATTTGTGGTGGTCTTTTCGCTTTAGGGAGTAGTTTTTGTCCTGGTGAACTATTTTACAGACCTGTGTGTACAGCAGGGTAGCTGTGAGGCAAGGTTTTATTCATATTTCGTTTGTAAGTTGCTGGGTATTCTTTCAAAGATGCTAAGAAAGGTGCCAAGCTTACACTTACTGGAGTGGATATAGAAGCATTGATGCATAGGATTCTGTGGAGAGGCCTAGGAAGCCCGGAGTTCCTCTGGGGCTGGCATTCCCGCCAGTTAAAAAGCATGGTAGGTGGCAGGGGGCAAGTAGTGAACAGGGGCGGTTACTGCCAAAATAAAGTGGTGGGGCTCCGGGCAAATAATAATTTTTTTAACAAGCACTTACCTGCCTCTCCCGCCGCCAGCCGCCTCAGTGCTCTTCTCTTCCCGGAAGACATCTAAGGGCCAGCACAGGCTCCCAGACTCCCCACCAATCCAGACGCTGTTCTCATGCTATGAGAGCAGCTCCAGGATTGGTCTGAACGGCCTGGTTAGGCACTCACTAATGGACTGAGAGCCTGTGCCATTTCTCCACCCGGCTTTACAATGCAGTTGGGTTGGAGAAATCTAAGTGCGCATGTCAGTTTGGCCGTCCCAAGATGGCCGGCCAAACCGACATGCGCACTTACAGTGCTGCTTTCTGTCGATAGAGGATAGCCCGACCCCGCCCCCACCCTAGACCCAGTCGCATTGGCTGTCAGTGAAAAATAAAGCGATAAATAAAATTGTTTTATTATCATTGTATTTTTCCTCTGCAGTGGGGCGACGCTCCTCCGGCATTACAGAGGAGCCGCCGCTGGTAGTAAATGGGGTCAAGGTGCACGTGTTACCCATGATGTTTTGCTGATTGGCAGTATAGGTGGTGGTGACGTACAGAGCAGTGCACCCTCAGTGATAGTGCCTGCGGTAAACAACAGCATTGTGCAGAATGGCAATAGTTGCATGGTGACTGGAGTCATGCCAGCGGGTGACGCGGAGCAACCGGATCTAGTAGCCAATTTAGCTAGAGTGTTGCCATTGTTATCGATAATAGGGATGTTATCTGCACCACTGATGGTGGGTGCATTGGCAGGAGTAGCAGAGAGTGACAATGTCGAAAAGGCCAGGAGGCTGGTGGCCCATTTGGACATTGCAGGTGAGCAAGGCATGCAGGGGCAGGCAGGAGTGGTTAGCACGCCTGCATCAGTGACTGGGGGTTCTGCAATGGTCACTGAGGTCTCACAGGGGTCAGTGGTTGCTGGTACTCCACTCACAGGCATTGTGGCACAGCCCGTACAGGTGGCAATTGGGGGCCCACTCCTTCCCAAGGAGTCTACACCGGCAGGTATGGTTACGCCGGTGCTGAGCATTGGTTTGGGATGTGCGTTCGGAGCACAATCAGTTGGGCAGGCACGTGCCAGCTGAGGTGAAGGAGAAAATTTGGAAGGACAATTATGTTGATATGTGAAATAATTTCCATTAGGCCAGAGCAGGAGGAGAGCAAACAGTGTAAGGAGTGCTGGCATTCTGGGGACTGCGGGCATTGGACTTACAGGAAGAAGGTTGAAGAAACATTGTCGAATTGGGTCAAGGAGATCACGATCATGGGTGAGCAATTTCTGACCGTGTGTGCAATTGGCGTGCTATCAGAATAGGATAGTATGTGTGAGTGATGAGTTTGGGGGTAAGGTTTGGGGAGATAGTGACAAGGAATTTAGGAGCAAAAGGGCTACTAGACCTACGTTATGATGGGATCAGATAGATGTGAACACTTGGCTGAGCTTCATGAAGGTGCAGAAGCCTGATGCCTATCCAAGTCAGCCCTTTCTGGTGGTCTTGGGGGCAACTACTCATATTGGGGGTGGGGGGGATGAGAAAGGGTCATGGTGGGACTTTAACAAGAGATCGTGTTCCAGAGCTCCAGGGATGTGCAAATTTAAGCATTGCTGTTCTTTCTGTGGCCTACCCTCACATCCAGAGTCCAAATGTTTTAAAAAGTCAAAAGATAGGGGTCCCAAAAACCAGGAATGAATAGCCTCTACTGTTCAAGGCCCCTTTTCCGGTTAACTGGCAGGCAATGGTGACATGGTTGAATGCTTACAGCAACACAGTGGTGGCACAATCATTGTATCAGGGTTTTAGGAATGGTTTTAAAATCCCGGTGGAGGGCTGTGTGGGAGTGACATATTGCAAAAATCAGCAGTTGCTGGGATCTAATCCTAGCATTGACAGGAGTAAGATCTTGAAAGAAAGGAATCTGGGGAGGGTGGCAGGTCCTTCAATTCCATCCCGCTAGAGAATTTTGTGTGTTCCCCTTTAGGGGTGGTCCAGAAGAAAGATCCATGGGAGTACCGGTTGATCCATAATTTGTCAGCACCTAGAGGTCTGTCAGTCAATGAGGCTGTTGATAGGGCACTATGCTCAGTTAAGTATGCCACATTAGTTCAGGTGATTGCAATGCTCCTGGAACTGGGACTTGGGTCACTGCTAGCAAAAGCAGATATAGAATACGCTTTCAGGCTGCTACGGGTGCACCCTGATGATTTCCATTTACTGGCTTTCCAATTTGAGGGCGTTTTCTACCTTGACAACATGTATGCCTATGGGCTGTTTGATCTCCTATGCTTACTTCGAGAGGTTTAGCCCCTTCTTGGAGTGAGTATTCCAGCAAAGGTCAGCTTACCAGTAGGTACTGCATTATCTCGATTATTTCCTGTTTCTGGGTGCCCCAGGCACAGTCAATTGTGGGAAAGCCTTAGAGGCATTGCAGGAACTGGAGGGAATATTTGAGGTACCGCTAGCGCAGGCAAATACCTGGTCCAGATACAACATTCAAATTCCTCAAGAAAGAATTGAATTCTAAGGCAGGCATGTCCAGACTTCCCCAGGAGAAAGTCAGGGCATTTACAAGGGCACTGAAGGACTAACTGGGTGACGAGAAATTGACATTGCATCAATTATAGGTTGTGGTGGGGCAGTTGTATTTTGCTTTGCGTATCATACCCATGGGCCGCCCATTTTAACCAGGTCAAATTTGCAGGCAATGTCTGGCCTGAAGTTCAGACACCATCACACTAGGCTGTCAAGTGAAGTGCGACAGGACATGAGAATTTGGGGGGCATTGTTGAGGAATTTCAACGGTTCAGTGGTATAGCCAAGCACCACTAAGACCAACAGAGAGTTAGGTCTGTTTACAGATTCTGCAGACAGTGTGGATTTTAGCACCATTTTGTGCGCCTCTTGGTGTGCCCAACGTAGGCCAAGATATTGTGTTGAATCTGGGTTGGTGCCAAACATTGGTTTCTTGGAGCTCTTTCCCATCCAGGTGGCCCTCACAATTTGGCCAGAGCAGTTCCACAATCAATCAGTGATATTCTAGTCAGATAACATGACTGTAGTCAAATGCATTAACCAACAAGTGGCCAAATATAAGATGATCGTGAGACTGTTGAAGGAAATCATACTGCTATGTTTGAGGCAAAAGTAAATTTTAAATCCAAATATGTGTCTGTTGAAAAATGCAGCAAATTTCTGTCTCGTTTTAAGATGCAGGCCTTCAGGTATCACCACCCTGAAGCAGCGGAGTCTCCTTCACCGTTCCCGGACCAACTCTGGCGGCTTGGTGCACCAGCCTACCAGACCTCGTGGCTGCCAGTTTAGCGGCAAGAACAAGGTGTGCCTATGAGGGGGCAATTTGCGCATACTGCAGGTTTCAGGGATGCAAGGGGGTGGGGGAGATGTTTTCACCGGAGTCAGTAATTGCATTCTTAGAGGCCTTGAGAGGGGAAGGGCGGCCAATGTTGTCTGCTCAGCGGCACACCACAGCTATTTACTTCTTCACAAAGATGCTGGAGCACGCTGATGGGACTAAACTTATCCATGTACAAAGGGAGCTGAAAGGCTGGCAGAGATAGGAAGGGTAAAAGCAAGATTCCAGACTAGCTAATACTGGATAGGATCATGGCCACCGTTGAGAAGGTGTGCAGATGACCAGCGGAGGTTCGCCTTTTTAGGGTAGCTTTTTCCCTGGCATTCTATGGGGCGTTAAGAGGTGAGCTAATGGCAAATAGCAAGAAGGACAAATGTGGTGGCCTGCAGTTAGGGGATATTCAATGGGCAAATGGTCCCATGCGGTCACCATCACTCGCTCCAAGACCGACCGAATAGGTAGAGGGGAACATATACAGCTGCCAGGGCACTGGGGAATGAGTGTTGTCTGTTGGGACACGGCACACAAGGGGCACACAAGGGGCTTTGGGCACTCTGTTGGTAAACAAGGATGGGACGCCACTCACAAAGTTCCAGTTTGCCAAGGTCCTCAATATGGTCCTGGTGGCAGCAGGGTTAGACCCTGTTGAGTATAGCTATTATTCATTTAGGATCGGTGCAGCCACCACAGCGGCAGGCATGGGACTGGGAGGACATTCGGTCCAAAGGATAGGCAGGTGGAAATCGGATTGCTACAAGCACTATGTGAGAATGAACATGTGATATTCTGACATTAATATTTCCCATTCCTTTACAGTATTCTTCAGTCAACGTCGGTGTAAGGCATAATAAGGAGATGCGGCTGCTTGATACTTAATTGGCTCCTGTCAACGCGGGAGATTGAGAAATACTGGTGTTGGGCCATTCCTACGTGAGGCATTAAAAGGTCTTTTATGCAGCGGCGGCACTATGCGATGCGGGCAAGAAAGGTCGGTTACCAGCTGACCTTCTGCAGTCGGGGGGGGGCTGCATCTAGTCTACTTGAGAATGGCATTGGAAAGAATGCTGCCCTGGGGCTTCTGCTGACGGAGGTGGCAATCGTGCATTTAGAAGGCAATGACTTGGACGAGCTAGAACGCAAGGTCTTATTTGAACTGATTGTCTCTGAAATGTAATAATTTGTCCCAACGCACCAGCCAATTTCACAATCTTGGTCTGTCAAATCGACAGGTCCAAATAGTAGGTTACACACACAGAACACAAATTAGATTTGTACAAAATATAGTCAAAGTCCAAATATGAGAAGTCCTTTGTCTGAGGTAGCAAATGCTTTAATTTTCAGGGATGAACAATCAGGATTGTAGTCCACAGATGAGCAACACGAAAGATGAGTACAGCCCACACGATTTGACAGACCAAGATTGTGAAATTGGGTGGTGCTTTGGGACAAATTATTATTTATTAAGTATTGGGAGTTTTCTGATACTTTTCAACACTAGCCGGTGGTATGGTGTAACTGGTCCCTGTATAGCACATATGTTCCTCCTGATTTGTTTCTTTACTTACCCCTATTTGTGATGTGCAAGCTTAATTCTTTGATCACTACCACCCAATCTTGATTACATAATTGTCTCTGAAATGTGTTGGCTCTCAAAGAGGTTACTGGGAGCCATAATGGTATGGTCCCACAATGTCCAGTGGATGAACTGGAGAGCTGGTAAGTTGGTGAAGGCCCTCAATGAGTCGACAAAACAGTTAAAGAGGAAGGTTGGTAAGTTAGTGAACACAGCCAGTTTATCATCTACTCCTCATGGGTGTATCAAGGGTGAGTGTTTTTCTTGCAGGATGGCGTATACTTGTCACATGAAGGTAATTCAATGTTTTTGGAAAACTTGCCTTCTTTGCTGGGCCAACACAGATGGTACGGGCAGATAGTAGGGGAACTATGCTGGCCTGTGGCGGGAGAGGTCATGATTGGTGGGGACATTTAGAGTTCCCTATGGCATATTTGTATACCAAAAAACAACATCAGCATCTCTGGACCCTCTGTCACGATTCACTCCCTGTGCTCTTGTTCCCACCACCAGGGGGCCAAATTGTGGGGCTTTCCAGTATTCTAATATGCTTCCAGACACTCCCCTGTATGCATATCATGACTTCCAGGCATTTGGACATCATTTAGGAATTGACATCCATTCCCAATCCATGCCGGGTTTTGTGGAAGCCAGTCTGCTCATGCTGGAAACTCCATTACATATAATCACCTGCTCACTGCTTTGTCTCCACCCCTGCAGGCCAAGGATGGGTGGAGGAATTCAGTTCACCTGTGGCTGGCTGCTGCTAGCCTGCTCACACCTGATGCATGTGATTACTGTGAGCTCTTTTAAGCCCCAGCTCCCTTCAGCCCAGTGTTGGTCATTGTAGCTGTTTTCCGGTGAGACCGATCCTTGTGTTTCCTGAGCTTTTGATATTCCTTGATTCCTGAGCTATAGTTAATCCTTGTTCCTTGATTCCTGAGCTATAGCTATTCCTTGTGCCTGAATTAGCACTGCCTGCAGTGCTACCTTGTTTCCTGAGTTCCTGAGCTATAGTTATTCTTTGTTCCTGTTCCTGGGCTTCAGCTATTTCTTGTTCCTGATTTGCACTGCTTGCAGTGCTCTCTTGACTCCTTGTTTCCTGAGCTGTAGCTATTTCCTGTTTCCTTGAACCAGTACTGCCTGCAGTGCTACCTTGACTCCTGAGCCTTAGCATTCCTTGATCCTGAACTGCAGCAGCTTCCCTTGTTCCTGAACTAGCACTGCCTGCAGTGCTACCTTGACTCCTGAGCCTTAACATTCCTTGTTCCTGACCTGCAGCAGTTTCCCTTCTCCTGAACTAGCACTGCCTGCAGTGATACCTTGACTCCTGAGCCTTCGCATTCCTTGTTCCTGACCTGCAGCAGTTTCCCTTCTCCTGAACTAGCACTGCCTGCAGTGCTACCTTGACTCCTGAGCCTTAGCATTCCTTGTTTCTGACCTGCAGCAGTTTCCCTTCTCCTGAACTAGCACTGCCTGCAGTGCTACCTTGACTCCTGAGCCTTAGCATTCCTTGTTCCTGAACTGCAGCAGTTTCCCTTCTCCTGAACTAGCACTATCTGCAGTGCTACTTTGACTCCTGAGCTTTTGCTCAATTCTTGTTCCTGCCCCAGCACTGCCTTCTATGCTACTTTGTTTTCTTGATTCCTGAACCTGCACTATTCTAGTATACCCTTGTAGCCTCCCCTTCTGTATATCCTTTTCCTGTCCCTGCCTTTCTTCCCATTTCCTTGGTTCCAGTTCTAGTTTGCGGTCTTTCTATTTCTGCTGTCTTGCTTCTGTTACCTTGTATGTTTGTTACCTGCTTTCTGCCAAGTGTGCCCTGTGATTTCCTTCCTTTCCTGTTAAGCACTCCTTCTTGCTAGCTCCTTGTCTATTGTGCTTGTGTTTAGTTCTACCCCTTTGCTGTTACTGCCTTGCGTGTTCCTGTTTGATCGCCAGGATCCGTGGGCACAGCTGACTACCTAAGTGGTGTTTCTTGTTCACTGTGAGTATTGTCTTTGAGTTACTATTATAACATCACCATAGGTATAAGCTGCACAGACCCTGCCTTTGCATACATATCCTATATGTGGGTATTTTCAGTCAGTATCTGTAACAGCAATTGTGGGTGAGGAACTTACTGAGCTTCAGTCTTACCGTGTGGAGCTCCTGAGTGCTTTACCCCACATTCCCTTTATTGTTAATGTTGTATTATATATATGTCTTGTACGTCCATCCTGGGTGTAGTTAGTCTGAATGCTAAATTGCCTTGTGAGTGCCCTTCCATTCTGAGTCTTAGCCATCTTGTTCCTTTGTACAGGCTTCCCCTTTGGGTCCCTTTTCTCCTCTGACTTCCTGTGTGATCCTGGGCAGCGCTGTACTCCTCTCTCTGTGTACGTTTTCTATCCTGTTCCCAGTCCTTGCCCAAGTCCCTGACTGTGTTCCTGACATAGTCCCGGACAGTCCCTGACAGAATGACCAAACCACATTTCCAGGGTCACTTCTGAGGTTTCTTTGCATTCACTTAGCTACCACTTTTTTTTTCTCAAAGCTCTCCCAGTCAGTTCTTGCCAAGATGTTTAGCATCAGAACCAGAAAGTCTGCGTATGATGGCAGACATCCCTTGCCAAGGCAGCGTAGTTCCGTACAATCTATTAGAAAGTCCTTAGACTCTAGAGATCGATTCATGGAAAAAAACAGACTCTTACGTGCTGAATATTATTCCCTGTGGTTGGCTGATCCTTCTATGTTAGATTTTCATTCCATCTGTAACCCTGATCCTCACCTGATGTCAGCCTGTGACCTACGGGATGAAAACGAATTTCTCCAAACCTTGTTAGCATCAGAAAGACAAAATAGTAATTTAGAGAGTGGTACTATTAGGGGAAATTCTTCTGAAGTTTGTAACTCAGAGACCCCTGTCAAGACAATGTTTTCTTTGAAGACAATTTCCAGACACAGTATTTATCAGCATCTTACCAAACTGGTAGTTCAATGACCCCAGTTAAAGCATGTTTAACCACACAGCAGCCAAAGAAAGAGCAGATTCATTTCATAACCTCTGTTCTCCATTCAAATAATGTTACCCAGTCTTGTAGTCCAGTAAAGATCACAGTCCCGGATACTAAAGGGACCTTGTTAAATACCACATTCAAAGTGAACAATAATCAGTTTAACAAAAGAGAGAAAAGACCTACTAGAACACAGGTGGCTAATAGCCACTTTGAACTAAATCCAAGGTATAGCTCTGTTGTTTGTTGTGAAGTTGCCAAGTCTACCACTGTCCTTGTAGAGAAAGATCTGCAGTCTTCACAGGATATAATTACATCTAAGATTCTTGAATTACAACGAGAGAATAAAATGTTTCAGACTCTGTTAAAAAATTATAACCCGCAGTTCAAGTGGGAATCTAAAACCCCTATAGAAAACAACTTTTCCACCTCTATGTTAGCCTCCTTAGAAATGGAGAATGAAGCCTTGCGCTCTCTTTTGCGTTCCCCTCAGAGCTGGTCCAGTGATTGGGTGAACAATACAGTGGCTGATCCCTCAGATTCCATTCAGAAAAGCCATAGTAGCTTGTCTCACAGTCCAGTTAATGAAAGTATTTGTTTGAATTCTGAAATTTCTACCTCCTCTGATGTGTTGTCTTCTAGTGCTAAACTGTGTATAGGCACTACATCTGAGATGTGTCCCTCCACTTCTAAGGAACCCCAGATGCCAGGAAAGACACTAAATACTTGTTTGCTTTCTGTTCCTGGTAGTGAGGTCAGTTCCACCCCGGGGGTATCACATACACTGGCCATTGACATACAGACAAAACCTGAACCAGTGCCCAACATAATCCCTGATGTGACAACACCCTCTGACTCAGTCTATGCTCTTGGTCTAACTTCTGCGACTGAAGCCAATCTCCTCACTGAGAAGGAACAAAATCCTGACCCCTTGTTTGCTGTCTCTCCTTCAAGCACGCCACATAGTGAAAAAGTCAGGACATAATATTACTCTATGCTCTGATGCATCTGTACCACCTTGTAATGCAGAAGGAATTGAACAAATCTCCCATGACCAAGAAGTCTCAGACCTATTTCCTCTGACTAAGACATGTGAACTGCCAAATGGTAAAGGGAGTCTGGTCATCAGAGACTCTAAGATAAGCAGTATTCTTAGCCATCCCGAAGAAAGCCCTTCAGTGTGTTTTAATGAGCCAAGGAACTGTGAAGATTTCAATATTGACAATAGGGAATCTACTGTTCACGGGCTATCGCCAATCCCAGAATTTAAAGTCCATCATTCTTGTGCCCCTCTGTCATCAGCTTGTCTTTTTGCAAAGTCTCCAGAATCCTCAGCCGGCCTGCTGCCTTCTGAACTTCAGCCTACAGCCTGCCTGCCATGTGAGCCCGAGCCTACAGCCTGCCTGCCATGTGAGCCGGAGCCTCCGGCCTGCCTGTCCTTGAAAACCTGAGCCTGCGGCCTGCCTGCCATGTGAGCCCGAGCCTGCAGCCTGCCTGCCATGTGAGCCCGAGCCTGCAGCCTGCAGCCTGCCTGCCATCTGAGCCCGAGCCTGCAGCCTGCCTGCCATCTGAGCCCGAGCCTGCAGCCTGCCTGCCATCTGAGCCCGAGCCTGCAGCCTGCCTGCCATTAGTACCGGAGCCTCCAGACTGTCTCCATTCAGAGCACAAGCCCTCAGCTCACCTGCCTACTAAGTCAGAGCCAGAACTTCCAGCCTATCTGACTTCAGAGCCAGAACTTCCAGCCTATCTGACTTCCGAACCAGAGCTTCCAACTTGTCTGCCTTCAGCACCAGAGCTTCCAGGCTCCCTTCCTTCTGGCCTTGAGCCTCTATCTTGCCAACTTTTTGACCCTGTGCTTCCAGTTTGCCAGCCTTCAGAGGTCTCAGTACGTATACATTCAGAGACTGAATCTCAAGCATCAGAGACAAAACTCTCAACATGTAAGCCTCAAGGGCCTGGGTCTCCTGCATACCTGCTTCCAGAGTCTCCTGCATGTGAGTCTTCTATATGTTTTCATCGAGGGCCAGAGCCTCAGGTCTGCTTTTCGTTGTCTCCTTTGTCTTCAGCCTGTTTGCCGTTGACCTCTGTGCCTCCTGCCAATCCGTTATATGCTTTTGACCCTACAGTCAATCTTCCTTTGTTTTCAGAGTGATACTCTAGCCTGCCATCATCAGGACTTCAAACACCTTTAATTCAGGCTTCTAAGCCCGGGTACTGGATTTGGACTCTTCAGGTTCTGCCTTCAATACTGCTGTTAATTTACAACCTATTATCCTACCCTCCGGAACATCACATTTTTCCTGTAGTCCGCTGGTATCTTGCACTACATCTCTGATGGGAATGGACTTATTTCATAGCAGCAAAGGCTTTAAATCGAGTCCCAGATTCCGGGAGCCGGTCGTTGGAGGGGATGTACTGTCACGATTCACTCCCTGTGCTCTCGTTCCCACCACCAGGGGGCCGAATTGTGGGGCTTTCCAGTATTCTAATATGCTTCCAGACACTCCCCTGTATGCATATCCTGACTTCCAGGCATTTGGGCATCATTTAGGAATTGACATCCATTCCCAATCCATGCCGGGTTTTGTGGAAGCCAGTCTGCTCATGCTGGAAACTCCATTACCTATAATCCCCTGCTCACTGCTTTGTCTCCACCCCTGCAGGCCAAGGATGGGTGGAGGAATTCAGTTCACCTGTGGCTGGCTGCTGCTGGCCTGCTCACACCTGATGCATGTGATTACTGTGAGCTCTTTTAAGCCCCAGCTCCCTTCAGCCCAGTGTTGGTCATTGTAGCTGTTTTCCGGTGAGACCGATCCTTGTGTTTCCTGAGCTTTTGATATTCCTTGATTCCCGAGCTATAGTTAATCCTTGTTCCTTGATTCCTGAGCTATAGCTATTCCTTGTGCCTGAATTAGCACTGCCTGCAGTGCTACCTTGTTTCCTGAGTTCCTGAGCTATAGTTATTCTTTGTTCCTGTTCCTGGGCTTCAGCTATTTCTTGTTCCTGATTTGCACTGCTTGCAGTGCTCTCTTGACTCCTTGTTTCCTGAGCTGTAGCTATTTCCTGTTTCCTTGAACCTGTACTGCCTGCAGTGCTACCTTGACTCCTGAGCCTTAGCATTCCTTGTTCCTGAACTGCAGCAGTTTCCCTTGTTCCTGAACTAGCACTGCCTGCAGTGCTACCTTGACTCCTGAGCCTTAGCATTCCTTGTTCCTGACCTGCAGCAGTTTCCCTTCTCCTGAACTAGCACTGCCTGCAGTGCTACCTTGACTCCTGGGCCTTAGCATTCCTTGTTCCTGACCTGCAGCAGTTTCCCTTCTCCTGAATTAGCACTGCCTGCAGTGCTACCTTGACTCCTGAGCCTTAGCATTCCTTGTTCCTGAACTGCAGCAGTTTCCCTTCTCCTGAACTAGCACCTGCAGTGCTACTTTGACTCCTGAGCTTTTGCTCAATTCTTGTTCCTGCCCCAGCACTGCCTTCTATGCTACTTTGTTTTCTTGATTCCTGAACCTGCACTATTCTAGTATACCCTTGTAGCCTCCCCTTCTGTATATCTTTTCCAGTCCCTGCCTTTCTTCCCATTTCCTTGGTTCCAGTTCTAGTTTGCTGTCTTTCTATTTCTGCTGTCTTGCTTCTGTTACCTTGTATGTTTGTTACCTGCTTTCTGCCAAGTGTGCCCTGTGATTTCCTTCCTTTCCTGTTAAGTACTCCTCCTTGCTAGCTCCTTGTCTATTGTGCTTGTGTTTAGTTCTACCCTTTGCTGTTACTGCCTTGCGTGTTCCTGTTTGATCGCCAGGATCCGTGGGCACAGCTGACAACCTAGGTGGTGTTTCTTGTTCACTGTGAGTATTGTCTTTGAGTTACTGTTATAACATCACCATAGGTATAAGCTCCACAGACCCTGCCTTTGCATATATATCCTATATGTGGGTATTTTCAGTCCGTATCTGTAACAGCAATTGTGGGTGAGGAACTTACTGAGCTTCAGTCTTACCGTGTGGAGCTCCTGAGTGCTTTACCCCACATTCCCTTTATTGTTAATGTTGTATTATATATATGTCTTGCACGTCCGTCCTGGGTGTAGTTAGTCTGAATGCTAAATTGCCTTGTGAGTGCCCTTCCTTTCTGAGTCTTAGCCATCTTGTTCCTTTGTACAGGCTTCCCCTTTGGGTCCCTTTTCTCCTCTGACTTCCTGTGTGATCCTGGGCAGCGCTGTACTCCTCTCTCTGTGTACTTTTTCTACCCTGTTCCCAGTCCTTGCCCAAGTCCCCGACTGTGTTCCTGACATAGTCCCGGACAGTCCCTGACACCCTCAAAGGCGTGCTGTCAGCAAGTCGAAAGGAGGTTGCAGTAGCAGAAGGGGTTGGGGTGGTCACTGACATGCGATCCTTACCTGTCAACCACCCGTGCAGGCACAGTTGGCACGAACTAGCAGAGGCTCTTTGGGGGAAGAAAAACTTAGGTGCAGGTGGTCCCCGAGGTAGGTATCCTAAGGGCAGCCGGGTCTCCTGCACAAGAGCTTCCAGTTCGGAGAGCGCCCGGTGCGGGAGTGGGAAGGTAAGGACCTCCCATAGGGAGGGTCCCATTCTCTGGATGGGGGTTTTAAGAGGAAGGGTCACAGAACCAGTCACGATCTCACTCAGGAATAATTATGTTGTTGGTTGCACAGGAACAAACTAGCTTTGGTTAGGTGCCTCAATGTAGTAGAGTCTCTGTTAAGGTTAGGTTTTCACTTGTAAGCAATATGTAAATAATGTGGTTATTGTGCAAATGTTTGTGTGAGTCAAATAAATACGGCCGGAGATCTTACGAAATCTAATCCAAAAATTTGATCTCAGGCCTGGTCATTGATGGACGGGTGCCGGGCGGGGGTTGGAGTTTGTGAGGGTGGACAACCATGGAACATCAGCGCCTCCCTGGCCATATCAAAGCGACTCTCCCAACTCGGGAGAGACGGAGGCTATGGCAGAGGACCTTGTGTTTGAAGGGGAGCTGGGAGGGCCATGTGGCTTCGATGGTGCTTGCCTCGGGCCTGCATGGTCAGTCCGGGGGAGGCGTGGCCACTCCTGAGTCATCCCAGAAGCACTAATGGGCTCTGGGGTGAGAGGTGATTCCAGGATAAGAGCCCCACCCCTTAAAAGAGACTGTGAGATGACAAGCGGTTCTCTTTGTTTTCTGCTTGCTGCCGAAGCAACATCTCTCCTCACACCCACCACGAGACACCCCGCACCAGCACCTGGAAGGCCGCATTTGCTGTTATGATTAAGTTTTCACTCGTAAGCAATATGTAAATGATGTAGTTACTGTGCAAATTTTGATGTCAGACAAATATGTTTGTGGGTGTCAAATAAATACAGCCCAAGATCTTGCGATCTCTAATTCAAAGAGTTTGTCTCAGGCCTGGTCATTGATGGACGGGTGCCTGTCGGGGAGCGGAGTTTGTGAGGCTGGACAACAAAGGGAAATCGGCACCTCCCTAGCCATATCGCTCAATTCCCTTTTAAGCCCCACTACATGTAATGAAACCTAACTGCAAAAAGAATGCAAGAGCATCACACACAAAAAGTATTCACACATAGGAATCTTTTTTTTCAAAGGAATAGCAGGATTGGTGAACATGTGTATTTACAGTTGGATGCAGAACAGAGTGAGACAGAGGGAGTCCTGGGTATTTACAAGTGGGTGTTGGAGTTAGCTTTCCAGTGGAAAGATAAGCTTTACAGGATGGTGGCATGCTGTTAATGAAAACAAACAACTTATTTAAACATAAATAGCTCAATCTTAAATTCTCTGCTGTTTGGGTCTACATTCTATCTGATGCCATTTGGGGAAGGCCAGAGTGGCTGAGTCACCAGGCTCCTGAAATGGGTGTGTGTCTGTATTTAGACCTGATGTGCCCTGCACTCACAGAATCCTCAGTCACCTCCTCCCTTACATTTTCGGGAACCCACCTCTATTGTATTTTGCTGGAGGAGGGAAGAGAATGAGAGAAGGAATTTCAAGGATTCCAGGGCAGAAAAAAGTGCAAAGAATAGAGTTTGAATTGGGCGCAATTTATGGAGAATGACGTGCCCATGCTTTTTTTTTGTTCGATTTAACAAAAACAGTTCCCTTACATTTTTTTTTTTTTAACAAACAAACACAAAACTCCATCGGAATAGATTAATGGGACAGTTGAGAAGCCTTGGCTGAAAAGGAAAACGTGGAGGGTCTCCTGTGCAAGGCAGCTAAGGGAGGGACAGAAGGCTAAAGAAAAAGCGAGCCTTCTCTCCAAGGGCTTGGCACCTGAAAGAAATGTAAATATGTGCATTTGGTTAATCAGCAAATGTAAAGGCTAAGTGGGAGCCAGTATTGATTTTAATTGATGAAGTCACTTGAAGCTTCAGGATGACAAAGATCTATTCTTTTTGCCAGGTAACGCAAAGGTGCCGCCAGCTTTCTGGACTATGCTTTTAATAGGCAATAAAGTATAGTTTCATTGTGTGTATTTATATAATCTATAATTTAAAAGCACTTGTTTTTTCTTAAAACTAAATCTTTTTATACACTTTGGGGCAGCCTCTTCTATACAGTGTGCAATGCAATTTAAAAATCATGACTTACATATTCAGAGTGCTTTCTGTCACAGGCGTAGCACAAAAAATACACGGGGCATTATTCACCACAGTGCCAACCTAATAATTCATATCTGTGGCTCTCTCGTTACACACACACACACCTGCAGCGATCACACTAACAAATAGACGTTTTATTTCGTAAAACAGTGCATGTCACAATGATTAATTTAATTTGCACTTATTAGTGTGCGTTATTTTACATGCATCTGAAGATGAAAGACCAGAAAAATAGTTACATAATATTTTTTCCTTTTTACCCGTCTTTGACGCCGCCCCCTCACTCAGTGACATCACCCCCAATGCACTCAGGATTAGAGTTTCCATACTTTTTTAATGCACTTTGACCTCTGGCAAAGAGAAAGGAATCCAAGCGCACGTTACTCCAGATCTCTGTATCACTGCACTTAGAAAAATGTAACAGATAAGGGGAAGCAGATCTGAACTACATGTGAAAAGCTGCAGGAATGTCTTCAGATTTCATTTAGGAGCAATATCAAACCTTCAAAACAATCCCATGAAATCTACACAAACCTCAGTGAAATTTCATGATAATATTTCCCAATATAACGCCCAAAAATAACGGAATAAAGTAAATCAAACTACAATAATTTGCCGTTCCATTAAGACGATAGCATGCTTAAATTGAACCTTGAATATGTAAGCCCCTTCAATTACAAGTGCAAATTTACAAAAAGAGGATTTGCATTTGTTTAATTCGTTAATTCACACTTCTTATTACCTGACAGAAAAAGAGCTCCCAGTTGCAGAGAGGTGGCATTCCCGGGAGGGAATATGATGCAAATTTGGTGAACACCCACAACGTCTCGGTATGCACAAACTTTTCCATGGTCCATTCCCACCTTGTATGCAGTCAGAGATTTGCTTCTGGGAAGGGCAAGTGTGCATCGCTGTTTAGGGTATGTATGGGGAGGGAACAGTCCTAACACTGATGGTGTTGTAGGCTAACGGGTTTTTCCACAGAGAAAAATATTTGGGGAATGAGTAAAAAGAAAAGCTTTAGTGTGTGCAAGTACCCTTCTGTTAAGCATTTATTCATGCATATTTACCTACAATGAACGATTACACAAGGCTAAGGGCCTGATTACAAGTTTGGCGGTGTGGGAGTGGGGTGTCGCCCCACCGCCCCACTCCCACACTCCCACACTGCCAAACTCGACCGCCCACCAGATTAGGAGTTTTCTCCTGGTCTGGTGGGCGGTGCCATGCTAAGGCTCATATGTGAACATTAGCAAGGCAGCCCTGTGGGAGCGCCAAAGCCCGTTCATGCACAGCATGGACTGTGAAGTCCATGCCGTGCAGGAACAGGGGGTGCATGCACTCAGGTGGGCACACAATGTGCCCCCCTGCACGCATCCCCAGGCCTTAAGGCAACAGGTTGCCCTGTGGGACCCCCTTTGTTTTCTCATCGCCACACTTTTCATGACGGTCTAACCGCCATGAAAACTGTGGTGGTGAGGAAACTTGTAATATGCTTGACAGTGCCGCAGGGGCACCACCAGCATATTGTAAGCCTCTAATCGCCGTGCCACCGCCTAGGGATCACGGATCCCCAGTGGTTGTGGCAGTCCAGTGGCAGTCTGACCCCCAAATTCGTAATAGGGCGGTCGGACTGCCGGTGTGGCAGTTGCCTCACTGCCACCGTGGGTTTGGCGGACCATCGAATCGCCAAACTCATAATTAGACTCTAACTGGTTACACTTGTAAGTATGAAAAGCAGTAACTGCCACACCTTCCCAGAAGAACACTTGGAATTTTTGAGAATGCCAAAAAAATGTAAATTCACATATAGTTAATTTGATTACTAGCACATATTTTCAGTTTCAGTAAAAAAGTTGAAAACTGTATTTATATATTTATTGATTTTCTGGAAATCCCAGGAATATGCCACTCTAAGCCCATAACACAGAAAAATGTCAAACTCTTTGTGCGTGGGCCTGTATGTAACCTACTGCAGATCGATTAATCTACCCTCTGGAAAAATATTCCCAGTGTAGTCAGCTGCAAGGATTGTAATTGTTGTACTGCCATTGCCTCTCTCGCCGGATCAAGCAGAACATAATGTAGCAAATGAAGCAGCGGAGAGCATATACACTCAAGCCGAACTTGCTGGTGCAATTCATGCTACACAGCCACTGTGTTTTTCTACTGTGTTAATCTCCTGTCTTCTACTGGTGGGTGGCCGGCATACCACCACCTTTAGTGATTCAGAACATAAATTGCTTTTTCTATGGTTATGTGTGGCATGTAGGGCAGGGGTAGTACCAGTAGTAGAGAAACTGTGCTTGAGCACATAGGTAACATAGTTCTATATCAGGGGCTAGGAATCCACCCTGCTCTTATGGACGAGTTAGCACCTCACATTTAATACGTGGTACTTTAGCCTATAGAATGCTTATTAATAGAGAACAGATCCTGTGGAAGAAACATTGAGTCTGTCGCACCGAGATATTGGTAAACAAATACAGCAGTTTTGGTATGATGACCATTTTCATGAGTGCAATACAACCTGCCCTGGACAGGTGGGGTTTCACCCATCGCCTTACCTTTTCTTCTAGGTGAGTCAAAGCAACCCCCATAGTTATCCCTGATGATTGAGGGGATGTTATGACTTAGCCAAACACCAAGATATTTCAGGGCAGAGGAGCATCATCTGAGAGGGTACTCCAATGTATCTTCTGTAAGTGGCAAAATTAAAGATTTATCCCAATTGATAGCGTGCCTAGAAAACTTACCCAATTGAAAAAGCTTGTGGATCACAGTTGATAAATTGTGCCCTGGCTCTCTGACAAAGAGAACCATGTTGTCTGCATTTAATGATAATATAAGTCTTTGGTCTCTAAAAGCAAACCTCTGTGAAAGTGGTCTTGTTGCAGTTGACATGCCAGCGGCTCAGTCGCCAAGGTGAATAAAATCGGAGACAAGGGCATCCCTGCCGAGTCCACCTGGTGATAAATAGGGGGTCTGAAACCTGACCATTCAGGCGGATCCTAGCAGTAGGGGCTGTGTACAATAATTTTGTCCAGTATAAAAAGGATTGTGGGATCCCCATTCTATGCAAATGGAAAATAAATATTCCAATTCAGCTGAGTCAAACTTTTTGACTGTGTCCAGAAAAACTGCAGCCGCTTTCAAATCTGGATTCAAGTGATGAATCTAGGCAAATATGCTGTGCAAGTTGTGGGACGTATACCATCCCGGGATAAATCCAAATGGGTCTGACAATTTTTGGAAGCAGGAGCTCAAGTGTAATGTAAGTAATAAAAATTGCTACAAGTATATTTGTTTTTTTGTAATTGTATGTTACTTTAAGTAACTTAACTTTCAGCATTGGTAAAATTCAAGACGTTGTCAGAATGTGTAGGCTGACAATAAACAAAAGTTGAAATTAAAGTAATTAAGGAATGACCAGGTGGGTATGCAAATAGTCTTAAGGACTCAGGGCCAAATTCATTAAAGTGTTGCGTTGTCCTTGTGCCACGCAAGGTAACACAAGGTCAACGCAACAATAAAGTCAGATTTACCAAGCCACACAAGGCCAGCTTGCATGGCCCTGCGGTGCTAGGTAAACCTGGTGTAATGCAAGGCCGCTAAAGTCGCTGCTTTGTGTTACTCTGCCCCAGAGAGGCATTCCATGAGTGTTCCCATGTGTCCACCAATAGATTGTGGCGGGTTCCCAGAGTGTTGGACCTGGGATTGCGTCAAAATGCTACGCCTTCCCAGCGTGTGCGTAGTGAGGAGAAATATCTTAATTTCTCTTCATTTATTTCTCTTTCCACGTCTGCGGTATTGTGCAGCACACGTAGAAAGAGGAAAAAGCCTCAGAGGATTGTCTCTTCGTGCATAAAAACAATCTTGCCTGCAATGAAGCCACCCTTGCAGCATGACGCAAGGGTGCCCGCATTAGCGATAGAAAGCCAGAAGTGCCCCCTCGCAAGGAGAGGACAAGAACGGCCCGTATAATGTTAAATATTGCGCATTCCTACCCTCTACCTTTCACTCAACACAGCAAGGTGTCTTCCTGCTTTGCGTGAAATATTGATAAATCTGCCTCTCAATGATTAGTGAATTAATGAAGTGAATTAGTGAGCACCTCTCATTTGCAATACTGAATGTGGCCCCTGAGGCTAACTCTTGTTTTATCTGACCCTTGTGAAAATTATAAAACAAATAAAATCCAATATAAAAAACACTGCAAAAATAAATGCATGAGTGGAATTGAGATATATAGGCCTCTTTTAATCCATATGAAATTGATACCTCTCTGCTGGAAATTTGTACAAGAAATTAACCATTGTGTATAATTGTACAGTACGGTATGGCCTTGTTTCAGCCGTCAATGTGGCGAATCACCACGTTTTGTTTACCATCTTTGTAAGGTATGTTGGACTTCCTGTAAGGTTTTAAGATGGCTTTTTTTAGCAATAGATCTTATAGTTAAGCTTTGTTTCCTTCTCTTCAAATACCTTAACACTGAATGTGGGGCCCCATGATTCTCCCATAGACATAGACATGTTAAGAGATGACAAGATTGGCTAGCATAGTTTGCAAATCTGGTTTGCCTTGTCAAACTTATGCAGATGACACCCTCCTATACCTTGTAGTTACCAAAGAGATAAAAATGTATACTTCTGTTTCAATTTGACTTGCCCCTAACCATGGTGGGTAAGAAATAGCTGCTGTTTAACACACAGAAAGCAGGTTATTCTGCTAGAATCCAGAAATCATGTTATTGTGAGATGAGCGTGAGTTTCTGGCCATGTTCATAGGTGAGAACTACTGAATGGAAAAGTAAAGAAACCAAGGGTTTTAGTTAGCTGACAAACTATTAGTAGGGGCTTGTACCAACTACATAATGAAGAAAATGTTCTACCAACTTCATTGCTTGTGTGACATGAGACTGAACTCCACACATAAAATTGGCACTATCTTGAAGGCGACTGTCCAAGATGCACTCGATGGCTCGCGGATAAGGGAACTCTTCATTAGTCAGGAGCACAATGACAATTTGGAAAGTGGCCTGCTAGGAGGTATGGATATAAACAAAGGGTACATCACAGTGCGACACAGATATCGAACTAAGCTAAGATACGATCGGTTATGGTAGACATGGTTGAGACCAATTGAGTTCAGCTGCGGTTGGGTAGGGTTCGAATAATTGATAGGTTGGTCTGATATGCTGAGTAGTTTCCTATGTACCTCTCTGCAGCATGTGGACATCACTGTTTCTGTTTGTTGTTGTAAAAGCAATAAAAAAAATATGAATTGCTTGTGTGTTTACTCTCAGTGAGGACAAGTACAGAGAGCCAGATGGGGCTGGTTTACTGCAATGCTTTCATGGGGAACCTAGCTTACAAGAAGTTGGCCTGGCATATGCTGTCCACTAGTTATAGTGGGCACCTTGCACCAGTCCAAACAACCCCTTATTGATGATAGGTTAAAGACAACCTTTATTGAAAGCTATCCTAGTGGTAGCTATGGAGAGCAGCCTTCAGGCTAAGTCTTGGAGGAATGTAAAGCAGCTTGTTTTACCAGTCTATAATCTCTTGAGTGACCAAATGAAAGAGGACCACACCAGGTATATATATAAAATATATGTATTTAGTCTTAAACACACCCCTCTAGTCTCTTTATGAGGCTAGAGTTCGAAGTACATAAGTTACAAGGCAAATATCAACAGTTATTAGCACAATACACGTTTGAGCCCTAGGGGCGTACCAAACCATATACTAAAATAGTGGTATAAGAACCACGACTGAGCTAGACACAAGGCCTAGAGCCTGTAGAAGTGCTTGGACCCCAAGGAACCACCCAAGGTAGTGACACAGGGGACCCACGGGGGACGCGTGCAGTGTGAGAACACAGCCGCGAATCGCCATTAACTTCTATGGGGAAAGTCGCGGTTGGATTTTAAAAGAAAAAGGACACTTCGGAGAGGACTTCCAGTTAACCCCTTAAAACTTAAGACTTTCTAGGGCCCATACCTACGTGAGTACCGAAATACTCGAGTTACCTCACCCAGGGAAGCCGGGTGCATACGTGTTAAAAGGTGTCGGGAATCGTCGTTGTTTTCAATGGCGACCTCTTGGAAAGTGCAGCTGCCGTGAAGAGGAAGAGTGTCCGGTGCGATCCAAGCCTGGATCGAGGAAGAGGAAGACCTAAAAGCAGAGGGGACAGAGTCTGGGTCACTAGCCAGGGACCAGGGGCACGATAGTCGAATGCCCTCAGATGTTGGGTGCTTCAGGTGAGTTGATGGGTGCCTTGACTCTTCAGCCACGAGGTCCAGGAGGCGTCAACGACAACTAGGAGCTGGAATCGAGCTGTCCCACAAAGTTTGTCGAGTGCTGCGGTGTCGGCGACCAGATTGGACCCAACAAGCCTTGGCAACGGCAAGTCACGGGGAAACAAAGAAAAGGCTGCGGTGCAGACCAGCAAGGTCTGAGGGACTCACCCAGCAAGGGTAAGTCAGGGCACTTCTGGAGCAACCAGAAAAATCCAAGCAAATGAAGAGTTGCCTTCGTGGGGACCCACTAGCCAACGGACTAGAGATCGCAAAGGAGCCTCAAGTGGTCGCACTTGGAGCTGGCCCACGGGACACTCGTGGAGTGTAGGCCAGTGATCTTTACTGAAGTTGGTGCTCGGGGCTAGGGCTACTTGGAACCCAAAGCACAGCTTCGAGAGATGTCAGGAAGTTGGTGCACTTGCAAATGTGCTTGGTGTCCAGGGGTCACGGTTCCACATTACCCACGACAGCTATGTGCCTCAGCTTTGCTGGGGACTCAGGGCAGCCTTTGGGAAGTCTGAAAATCCACCTCTGGTGATGCAAAGACTTCGGCGTCCGGCGGGAGCTTCAGTGATGCAGACCGGACAGATGCTTCGCTGGTGCCTGCCAAGCAGGGGAGTCACTCCTTGACCCCAAGGGAGATTCTTCAGTCCTCTAATCTTGATGTAGAGTGTCGAAGGTCCAGGATTCAGCTACAGAGTTTCATCCAGGGATATCTAAAGTCCTGTTGCTAGGGTTCCCTTACTTATACTAAAGAAGGGGGTTGGACTAACTGTGGGGACCCACCTATGGGAAGGTTTGGAAAGAGGGGTGGCTACACCCATTTCCTTTGTCCAGTTTCACACCAGAGCAGGGGCTGGTAGCCTCTGCAACCGGTTTGAACTGGGGTATGCACGAGGACACCAAGTGTGCCCCCAGTGCAGGACTTCAAAGCACTCAGAGAGTGCACCCACCCAGCCCCAATCCACTAAGGCTTGTCTGGGAGGTGGTAACACCTCCCTGTGACAGGAAACCTATTGTCCAGGCCTCCCCTGCCGGAGTTTCGGTCAGCAGCAGGAGGCCAGACTCGTGTCTGTGGCTGCAGCATCCATTTTGTGATGCCAGGCTCTGTTTAGTTGGTACCGGGTATACCGGTGCTGTCATGTCTCTCCCTCTAGAAGGGTGGGATCATACTCCCACACCAGGTAGTGGTGTGGGGGTATGATTCCAAGGTGTTTGACACCAAACACGACATGTTCCGTGCAGCCATCCCAAAGTTAGCATTTACCGTTTAGATATAATGCACTTAAGAGTATATGGTCAGGCTGCACCACAGACAACCCCGGAGAGGAGATTCCGAAGGCTGCAGAGGGGCTCTGCTCATGCATGGGCACCCTCTCACATAAAACCAAGCACCCTGCCTTCAGGATTGATAAGGCCTGCCAGAGGGGTGACTGATAGGTTTGTATGTGCAGGGATAGGTGAGGTATAGTGAACCTATATCTCTGTAAGGGGTGCATGCACCACCTTACTCAGGCTGCAGTAGCAGTCCTGTGGTGTCATTTTGGAGGGCCTTCCAGGGGTGGCACAATACATGCTTCAGCCCCTGGTAGGCCTTTGGGGTACCTATGCCCTGGGTACATAGTATACCATATACTAGGGACTTATAAGGGCACTCCAGAATCCAATCTGTGATGTACCTAAAGTACAGGGAATCAATTTATAAGAGAAAGCAGATAGGCTGGGGACCTGAATAGCAAGTTCCCAGCCAAACTAAGTCAAAAACCATCAAAACACCAGAAAAAAAGTGGGGGCAACCATGTAGTCAGATTCCACCTTCCTACAATTACTACCACTGCAGTTTGCTTAAAATACCCCAGGGCATTTTGAATCTGTCCTAAAAAGACCTAGGTTTTCTAGAAGGCTTCAACGGCTTCAAATTGAGGCCTGCGTCACATTCAAAATTGTCTACTAGACACACATGTAAGTCCTGGAGTTTGGTTTACATTACTTTTCGAAGAAGGTGTATGCTCCTTCCACACCCGTTTGATCTGTTCAATCTGAGGAATATTGTTCTTGCAGATGCCATAATTAGAAGCTTTTTACTATGCAGAAATGGAGCTCTAGGGTTCAAGCATCCCAGATCTCCAACAACCTCCCTCTCAGCTTCAGCTTGCAGGAGAAGCAGAAACATGCTGATGTAGGTGTTGCTCGAAGAGTTCACAGCAGGATGGGTTCCCTGTGAAGACACGGGGGCATATTATCAAGCCCCTATAGCCACCACAACGTCACTTTTTGTGATGTTGTGGTGGCGATAGGGTCATCTCCCTATTATCAAGGCAGCGTTAAGCCACTTAACGTGGCTTAAAGCCACGTTAAGTGGCTTAACGCTGCCTTGATAATAGTGCCCCTTTCACGCTAAATTTAGTGTGAAAGGGGCATGCAGTGGGTGTTGCGGTGGGCGTTCCACTGCAACACAAATTGAATTTGACTCTGCCACCTATTATCAAGGGTGGCGATAATAGGTGGCAGCGCCGAACTTAAGACCAGGAAAATCCTGGTCTTAAGATGGCGAAAAGAGGAGAAATGCTTTATTTCTCCTCTTTTTTGCTTTTTCCATGTGTGCTGCACACATGGAACAAGCAAATTGCCATGGTTTTTATGTACAGGAAGGTGTCCCTTCCTGTACATAAACAAACCTTTTTTAAAAATGCCATTTTGTAACTTACATGTGTGCTGCATGAAGCAGCACACACGTAAGTTACTAACTGGCATTTTAGGTTTGTTTATGTGCAGGAAGGGACACCTTCCTGTACATAAACAAACCTCCCTGCTTGCAGACACTCTTGCACTCTGGTGCCCGGGTGCCTGCGTTGGCGCTAAGTTGTAAAACTTAGCGCCATCGCAGGGGGAAACGCGAGGCTGCACCATATCCTTGATAATATGGTGCAGCCTCGCAGTTTCCGGAGTGGCGGAGAGAGGCGTTAAGCCAAGAAGCCTAACGCCTCTCTCCGCCACTTCCTTGCTAATATGCCCCAAAGACTTAAAAAAAAAAAAAAAAGCATTAGCAAAGCCAATATGTCTCGCCTTTATTTTTGCCAAGTTGTACACCAGTGTGGCTGCTGCTCTGCATGGTTAAAAGTTAGTGGTGTGGAGTGTCTAGGAGTGGAGTGGAGGGAGTAGAGTGTCGTAGACTGAATTTGTTGGAGTAGAGTGGAATGAGGGGTAGAATGTCAGAGTCGAGTAGAGGGGAGTAGGGTTCAGTGGAAGAGAGTGTCATAGATTCCAGTGTTATAGAGTACGCTGTCGTCGTGGAGTGGCGTAGAGTGGAGTGGCGTAGAGTGGAGTGGGGTGGAATACGATGGAGTGGGTTGGAGTGAATTGAGGTAGTGGAGTGGAGTGGATTGGAGTAGATTGGGGTGGATTGGGGTAGAGTGGGTTGATTGAGTTTAGTGGGTGGATTGGAGTGGGTGGGCTGGATGGGTGGATTGGATTGGAGTGGGGTGGATTGACATGGTGTGAGGTGGATTGGATGGGGTGGGTTGAATTCGATTAGAGCAGAGAACAGGTGGTTTGGAGTGGGATGAATTAGAGTGGAGTGGAGGGGTAGATTGGACTGGACAGGAGGGGGTGAATTGGACTGGGGTGGGGTGGAGGGGTGGGGTGAATTGAATTAGAGTAGGGTGGTTTGGAATGGGGTGAATTAGAGTGGACTGGAGTGGGGTGCATTGGACTGTGGTGGGCTCAGTGGATTGGATTGAGTGGGGTGGACTGAACCGGGTGGGGTAGGATGAATTGGATTGGGGTAGAGTGGAGTGGACTGGAGTAGAGTTGGGTGATTGGTCTGCAGTGGAGTGGATTGGGTGGGGTGGATTAGATTGGAGTGGGGTGGACTGAAATGGGGTGGGGTAGGTTGGATTGGGGTGGTGTGGACTGGGGAGGGGTGAATTGGAATAGGGTGGATTGGAGGGGGTGGGTGGATTGGAATGGGGTGGATTGAAGTGGGGTGGACTGGAGTGGGGTGAACTGGAGCAGGGTCAACTAGAGTGGGGTGGACTGGGGAGGGTGGGGTAAATTGGAGTGAGGTGAATTGGAGTGGTGTGGGGAGGGGTGTGGTGGATTGGAGTGGTGTAAATTGGATTGCAGTGGGGTGGATTGGATTGGAGTGAGGTGTTTTCGATTGAATGGGGTGGATTGGATTGAGGAGAATTGGGGTGAATTGGACTGGGGTGAATTGGATTGGGGTGGATTGGATTGAGGTGGATTGGATTGGATTAGGGTGGGGTGGACTGGAGTGGAGTATGGTGGATTGGAGTGGGGTAACGTGGATTTGACTAGATTGGATAGGAGTGGGGTGGATTGGAGTGGGGAGGTTGTTTTGGATTGGAGTGGGGCAATTAATTAATTATTAAATTGATATTTGTGTGTAATTAGTTTTTTGTTATATTTTAGGTGTGTGTTGTTGGGTTTGTAGGGGTATAGGGTGGGAAGTTAATTACGTAACAATTAATTAGTGTTTAATTATTACTTTTTATTAATTAGTTAATTGATAATTATGTAAATAGTGTAATTATTATATTTTTTAAGTTATATTTTAGTTGCGGGTTATTGGGTTTGTAGGGGTATAGGGTGGGAAGTTAATTAAGTAATAATGTATTATTAATTATTTAATTGGTAATTAAATATGTAAATTGTGTAATTATCATATTTTTAAAGTTCTATTTTAGGTGCGGGTTGTTGGGTTTGTAGGGGTATAGGTTGGGAAGTTAATTAAGCGAATATTACATTTTAATTAATTATTAATTGTAATTAAAATATGTAATTGATGCAAATTATTTAATAAATATAATTTTATGTTATTTATTAGGTGTGTGTTGCTTTTCTAGGGGGATGGGGTAGGAAGTTAGTAATTTATTATTAATTATCTCATTTATTATTTAATATGTTAATTGTGTTTTAATTTTTTATTTTAATTATATTTTAAATTTGGATTGCTAGGTATGTGAGAGTATAGTGTGGGAATTTAATTTAATAATCAATAAATAGCTTTTTGTATTTGTTATAAATGATAAAAACATGTATAATTATGTAAATCGTTTAATTGTTTATAAAATGTATATATATATATATATATATATATATATATATATATATGTGTAAAAACGAGAAATCCTGGCCCGTCTTTGGTTACAACGGGACTCCCCAGGTATGGACCACGCCACACCAAAAAATACGGCAAACTCCAATGGTTGTTCTTAGTTGCGGTGATTTATTTCCGATAAATGAAGACTCCAGTGTAGCTCAGGCATAGTGCCTGCCATGACGCGTTTCGATCGCCTGCGGCGATCTTGATCACATGACCCGCCACATGACATTTCACAAGAAAAAAGGTACGAAGTTCCTATGTGATGTGTTAATCACTCGAAAGGTAAGAGTTTTAGAGGTGTTACAGGTAAAGAGGAGGATAGGGGGAATTCCTCCTGTCGGGAACTAGGGCCCTCACACACCCAGCAAGCTAGGTGTCATGCTTCATCATTTGAGCCTGATCCTCGTCGGGCCGGCGCTGCAATGCCCGACGGGCACCCTTAAAGGGGCTCTTTTTCGGAGATCTTCTGTTCCTCACCGTATGGGTGCCGTGGGTGTGTGGGGCCAGAATGAGTGTAGATGTGTAAAGTGATGATAAAACAGGTAAGGGAGTCCTCTGTGATAAATTTATTCAGCGAGGGACCCGACCTGATTAAAAGTAAATATGGAGGGGTGACTCTTTTTGTTATATTGCGACAAAAAATGCACTCAACTCCCAAATGGTCGACATGTTTCTCGCTATTTGTTGTCAAGGAGTGATCGTTAGCGATTCTTCAGGACCGTGTGAAGAAAAATAAAACTATCTACACATAGGTGGCAAGGTGCAATGCTACCTACCACTAGTAGTCCCTCAGGGACATTTCCCTTGGGAAATGAGGTATCCTGTAGTACAAACAAGAACACAGTATTTTCTGTGAGAATCACATAAGTCGGTAATACTGTAGTGAATTTAAATTCATTAAAAATACAATGCTGGACATGCTTCTACAATTTTAAGCAGTGTGTGACTTCATGACATCTCATAATTTTTATAGAATGTGTGCACTATCAGATGTAGAAAATAACCAAGCAAGTTAGTGAAAGATAAAAACAGACTATGGACCTAAATGTCTGATACTGTTCCACCTCTTATATAATACATTCGAACATATAATAAATAAGATAGATAAAAGAAGTTTTTGAAAAATAATGATTTCATCTCCAGTGCAAACTCACATATAATCTGTAAGTTACAGTACCTGTATAAATACTTAACAACAAGGGGGGGATAGCTAGCAACCACAGGAGATACTGATGCATATGTCAGTGCAAAATCGCAAATACTCCTTAATCTCTATTTATAAAACCAATATATATCTCTATCAATTATTGTATTTGTCCTCCTTACAATACATAATGATGCATAAAAAATACAAAATGTAAAGTGCAAGTGCTGGTCCGAATGCGAACAACAAATAATATGTATGAGCATCCAATCTTAATAAACAATGATTGACCAATTTAACAATATAACTGGTAAGCAGGTTTGCTATGATACCCCCACAAAAAGAAAGAGAGGAGAGAAATATTATACCTGGCTTATGAATACATATAGTCCATATTGTCAATAAAGTGCTGTGCAATTGTGCAGATAACAATGACCCTAGTGCGAAATACATAAAAAACTATAACAAGGCCGCTCAGCGGTATCAATTTACTGGCCAGACATAACTGTTATAAAGTGCTAGTGCTAAACATGATTGTTCATAAAGTGCAAGTGCTGGAATAAATAATCCATATAGCAAAGATAAAGGGAATAGAAAAATTACTGTTCATGACTATATAAATCACTCTAAAGCTAAATTATGTACAGATGTCATTAGAGGACCTAATCTATGTCTAAGAAAGGCCCTAAAAAATACTTGAAAGACTGAATGAATCAATTACAGTACAAAAGGGTTACATTTAAGAGCTACTATCTATATGATTTAAAACACTCAGGCATAATCACTCAGAGGAAGTTGTGTAAATCCTCACCCATATTCAGACCATTGGGTATTTTAGTATCGAGCAACAAAATAAAATGAGACTCAAGTTGGCGGAGGCTTTTTTCATGATACCCCCCCGTTTGGGTACGGGTACGGCATCCAATACTGAATAATGTAACTCTTTAAGGTTGTTTTGATGAACCAACTTAAAATGTCTTGCTACGGGCTTATATATATATATATATATATATATATGATTTTTATAATAATGGTTTATATTTTTGTTCAATTAATTCATGTACTAAAATATGGTATGTGTTTAAGGAGAAGTACTTTCCCTACTGTTGCACAGAGTAGAGTGGGAATAGTACATTTTACCCCTACGCAGTCCAAGGTATTCCCTATATTTGCACCGACTGGAGTGAGAATAGTAGATTTAACCCTCCTGAGTCCACGCTTACCTACTGTTGCGCCGACTGGAGTGAGAATAGTAAGTTTTAGCCCTCCTGAGTCCAACGCTTTCCATAGTATTGCACCGACTGGAGTGGAAAAAGTTAATTTTACTCCTCCTGAGTCCAATGCTTTCCCTACTGCTGCACAAAATGGAGGGGAAATAGTATATGTTACCCCTCCGCAGTCCAAAGCTTTCCCTACTGTTGCACAAACTGGAGTGGGTTTAGTGAATTTTTCGCCTTATGAGTCCAACGCTTTCCCTACTGTTGCAACGATGGGAGTGGGAATAGTCAATTTTACCCTTATTGAGTCCAACGCTTTCCCTACTGTTGCATAGACTCCAATGGGAAGTGTACATTTTACCCTCCTGAGTCCAACGTTTTCTCTACTATTGCACAGACTGGAGTGGGAATAGTAAATTTTATTCATTCGCAGTCTAACGATTTCCCTACTGGTGCACAGACTGGAGTGGGAATAGGAAATTTTACCCCTCCTGAGTCCAACGCTTCCCTACTGTTGCACAGACTGGAGTGGGTTTAGTGAATTTTGCCCCTCATGAGTCCAACGCTTTCTCTACTGTTGCACTGACTGAAGTGTGAACAGTGAGTTTAGTGTGGGAATTTAATTCAATAATCAATAAATAGCTTTTTGTATTTGTTATAAATGATGAAAACATATATAATTATGTAAATTGTTCAATTGTTTTTAAAATGTGTATATATATATATATATTTATATATCCTCCACACTTCCTCTTGTGTATCCTTCGCTGCCTCCTAACCGAAGAGCGCGTCGCCTTAAAGAACCCCATGAGAGAGGGTCCGTATAAATCCAAACGCTCCTTTTAACAAAGGGTGACAACGCATCGTACAGTTGATTTCCAAACTTTTTATTCGGCCACCATTGAACGCGTTTCGGCTGCGCAGCAGCCTTGCTCACCAATGCCGAGGCGAAAAAGCAGCCATTTTAAAAATATTTTTTGCGTGCATAACGTCTCACGTGTGGACTACAATAAAACAATAGTGAAGACAGATTCGTAGTTCATTGACATCGAACCTATCCATTATAAATTTAAATCACAGTGATCTCTTAATATTCACAGTTCGTACCAATACACTTTCTTGTTACTGCTTTTTCCACCTTCATTCATTGTAACCAATTTGATTAGAGTTCAAGGTACATTACAAAATTACAGTTTTTTGATTAATGCATCGTTTCTCTCTCCCCCATGAATATGCATTATTACATTCATTGTATACCTGGTCCTCAACATTCAAATATAATTGCGTTCCTATTTTAGGAACCCATCACACTGCATCTAATTACATTGTTCCGCATTCAAGCCCAAGTGGGCATATGAAAATACAATGTTGATATAGTTTCGTTCCTAATTTACGGAAACATGGTGAAAATACAACTTATTCAGCTTGTGTGTTATTAAACCCAAGTGGGCACACTATGGTACTACATCTAAAAACAATCAGACCCTGTCTATTGTCGTACTTGTCTGTCTGGTTATGTGTAAACGTGATAATTTTTTCTTAAAACCTTCTATTCTACAATTAAAATTCATGATATTTTTCGCGATCTTACAGGCAAATCTCATATGTCTTTATTCCTTTTATTCCATTTACAAGTGCGTATAAAAGTCTTCCTCTGTATTAAGCCCTCCTGGCTGTTTAGAATCCAGCTCGATTAGGTAATGGGATTCAAGTTTTCTGAGCTTCTTCTCACGATTCCCCCCTCGGATATCTGCTGCGACTGCATCCACCACAAAGTATGTTAATCCTTTAGCATCTTTGTTGTGGAACCTTTCAAAATGGCGA
Organism: Calotriton arnoldi; assembly: GCA_963921515.1. Taxonomy (NCBI): domain Eukaryota; kingdom Metazoa; phylum Chordata; class Amphibia; order Caudata; family Salamandridae; genus Calotriton; species Calotriton arnoldi. The sequence goes on from CAWUFW010021943.1 coordinate 77,218, forward strand.
GCAACCGGATATGTTCGTTCGCCATTTTTAATTGCTCTAAGATGCTGCAGTATCCTTTTATGGACTTCTAGAATTGTGCTGCCCACGTACTGCAGGCCACATGGGCACTGCAGCACATATACAGCAAACTCCGTTTTACAGGTGGATTTACCTTTGATCTTTCTCATTATATTCGACAAGCCTGGTTTGTATTGCTCAGTGTTGATCCCGTGCAAACATGCCTTGCACTTTGAGCATTTTAGGAATCCCTGCCTTCTACTCAACCATGTTGTTTCTGGTTGGATTTTTCTTAAATTATTCCTTACCAATGCTTGCTTAAAAGATCTTGCTCGTCTAAAAGTTACTTGTGGCCTTCGTGGCACAACTTTACCCAGGACTGGATCATTCTTGATAACATGCCAGTGTTTATTTAGAATGCTTCTCAAACTATCCTGTTGCTTACTAAATGTCGTTATTAATCTGCACTGATTTTTTGCATCCTTAACATGTTTAGTATCTTTATCAAAGAGAATTTCTTCTCTTTTCCTCTTAGAAGCCCTGCAAATTGCGGTATCAATCCATTCTCCCGAGTACCCTCTGGCTTTGAATCTACGCTTAAGATGGTTGAGTTCTTTTTTAGTTTCCATTTTTTCACTGCAATTCCGTCTTGTCCTTAAACACTCCCCATACGGAATTCTCCTTATCAGATTAGTCGGATGGAAACTTGTTGCATGAAGCAATGTATTCCCTGATGATGGTTTCCTATATAATCTGGTTTCCACTTTACCTTCCTTGATATAAATCGTGAGATCTAAGAAATTTACACTGGTGTTACTGATGTCACTTGTAAATCTTAAGTTTAAGTCGTTCTTTAGAATTCTACTGATGAAATTCTTTACCTGCTCCTCTGTGCCCTTCCACACCAAAAATAAATCATCAATAAAACGACTCCAGTGCATAATATGATTTTCCCATTCCACTTGGTACTGCGTCCGGATCATCTGCTCCTCCCACTAGCCCATATGCAAATTTGCATAGCTGGGGGTGAAGCAGGTGCCCATCGCTGTCCCGCATGTTTGGTGGAACAGGTCTCCGTTGAACAGGAAGAAATTGCTTGTTAAACACTTCTCAACCATCCGTAAAATCATCTGCGTATGTGACCACAATTTGATTGGTCTTGCTCCCAGAAAGTACTTTATGGCTCTAAGGCCATCCTTATGCCTGATGCTAGTATACAAAGTGGACACATCAATGGTAATTAGCAAAAAATCATCTTCCCAAGGAAGATCATAGATCCTCCTGAGGAAATCTCCTGTGTCCTGTATGTAAGAAGGCAGTGACTTAACCAGATTACCCAAAAATGAATCTACATATTTTGATGTGTGTTCCAATGCGCTCCCTATAGCTGAATAGATGGGGCGCCCTGGAGGGTTGACCGCATTTTTGTGGACTTTTTGAATTAAGTTAAACACTGGTGTGACTGGTTTATCGATTTTCAAGAACATGTACTCATCATGGCTAAGAAGGCATTGATCGTACCACTGTTTTAATTCTGTATTATACTCCTGATGACTCAACAGCATTTCCTTTTCAGGGATTTTAACATAGCACGACCTATTATTCAGTTGTTTGTATGCCGCTGCCAGATACTTCTGCCTATACCAAAGGACTATATTGCCCCCTTTGTCGGCATTTCGTACTATACACTCATCATTAACAGTTAACTTGTTAATCAAAGTAAAATATGCTTTTTGTTTCTGCATACTCATTTGTTTTTTATTTTTACTTTTGCTTATGTGAGTGCACAAATTCTTAAGTTCGTTTGTCACTAAATCATTATAGTCCGCCAACCAGCGATGAGTGCCCACCCCTGTGCACCCAGGCCTCAATGCTCACCTGCTGCCAACCGGCGTGTCTCCAAGAGGGCCCACCACGTGCTGGTGCAACCTCCTCAGCCGATCGCTGGATTCCACGCCACAGGCCCCCAGCGCACCCTGCAGCACCGTGCCGCGGAATCATGTCTGTGCAGCCTGCTGCCCTCGGCGTACACTGCGGTCCAGCTGGGATCACAATTCAAATCGAATCTTGATTGGCAGGACGGCGTATCGAGGCCTACGCATCATCGCAGGCTGCACACCCGCTGAGCTCTGGTGCCACTAACTCAGTGCACCGCAAGGCACCGTCCCGAGGCGGTAGGCCAGTGCCGGCCAAAGTGCCACGGATGCCACCAACTCTGTGCACCTCAAGTCACCCTCCCGTGGCGGTAGGCCCGTGCCGGCCAAAGTGCCACGGATGCCACCAACTCTGTGCACCTCAAGTCATCGCCACGTGGCGGTAGGCCCGTGCCGGCCAAAGTGCCTCGGATGCCACCAACTCTGTGCATCTCAAGTCATGGGCCCTTTATGATTGAGTCTCGTGGTGCGGACGCCATCATGTCACCTCCGGCAGTGGGGAATGTGATGTGGTAGGGCCCAAGGCCCGCATGCATAAATAATGACCACACGGACACACTCAGCTAGATAGTGGAAATGACCTCGGGCACGTGCGCCCGGCCCCTTTTATTGGCAGGGTCACATGTCCTGTGACGCCTGTGCTGGATGGGTGTGGTGTGGGTGTGAACCAGCCCTCAGGGAGTGGCTGTGGCATGCTGACAACTAGACCTGTGATCAGCAGATAACTACAGGGAAGACCTGGGACATGTAGCGTTGTCCCCCCCCCCTGTAAGCGTAAGCGGAGTGGACTGGCCTGGCGTATGCCAGTACAGCGTAGGGGTGTGAACGATGATCCCGGCGCTCTGGGTGTGGTTCCGTTCTGGGCTGGACAAGAAGGTAACTAATGCGTGTGTCTCTGATGTGGTGTCGGCGCAACCCGGTCCGCAATCGGTAATGTTGCACCCTGTGACTCAAGTCCCACAACATGTGCAACATGGACATAAGGGGGAATCACTGACCCTGCATTCATCCATACTTCCATACTTGAATGATCATAGACATGACACATCCGTGTGAATTTGATTGTTTAATGCACATTCAGTGGAGTGTTGTGGCTGGAGCAGTACAGGGCAGTGCAAACCCTGCTTTACATTGTTGGCCCATGGAGGGCCAGCCAGAGTCCCTCAGGGAATGACAAGTACATCGGAAGAGGAAGAGTTCAGTCCGCAGTCTGATAGCTGTGTCATTGGTGACCAAACAGAATATGGCAGTCCATGTCGAGGTCCAATGTGAGTGTCGCAGAGTGCATCGGGGGACAGTGGACGGTGATGATGCAGAGGGCAGAACCAAGCAGAAACAGGTCATATGGCAGAGAAGAATGCTACCGCTTGCTTACTACCAGTAGGGCAGATTCATCCGCATCTTCGTCCTCTGATGTCTCATGGGCCTCACATGTGGGTGGTGGTGTTTTCTCTGCAGCACTGTGTGGCACTGACACATCAGGGGCCGGAGGTGGATTGGCTGCCGCACTGTGAGGCACTGACACATCAGGGGGCGGAGATGTGGATGTCAAAGCAGCAGCAGCATTCATCTGCGCCAGGCCTTGTGGCAGCAATGCCATGAAGAGGATCTGCAGGGCATGGTAGATCCCAGCTACATCACGCTGGTGTGCAGCCGTGGCAGCCATTATTTCTGCCTGCACCCGCTCCATGTTCTCCATGGTCCTCCGCATGTGTACCAACTCCCGGATGACACCGCTGGAGCCACTCTGACTAGACAGTTATCCTTGTCTCTGAGTCAGGACTACAGCGATGTCATCCATGGTTCGTTGGAGAGCATGGAGCGGACTGTGGGTGTCCGTTAAGGACTGTAAGTGGTCCCTGATGTGACTTAGACACCCACGTATGGCATCGAGTTTGGCTGCCATGAGGTCGAACCCCACCCGCACCTGATCAGCCATCTTCTCCTGGCACCCTAACACACAGCGTTGGAAGGCCATGTGTTGTTCTTGGGGGTCCTGGGAGACAGCCGTGGTGGTGGGTGCTTCCTGCTGTGTGGTCTGTGCAGGGGGTGGGGTTTCCTCGATGCCGCTGGGCTGCCCTGCTCCTGGAGGTGGGGTTCAAAGTTGTCCATGAGCCATTGGAGGGCGTCGGTGTCGATGGAGGGGAGGTCCTCTTCATCATCAGTGAAGAGGTGTACCGTCTGCTCTGCAGGGGGTGTTGATTCACCATCTGCAATGTAAAGGGGAGATTCAGTTTAACATTGTTATCACATCTATGTTGACGCATTGTACAGGTTTACATATAAACTGCATGACAATGTACATTGTGACTGTTTGGGAGGAGCTGCCTATTTGATGCAGGACAGTGGACATTTCGACAACATCACGGATGTGTGTTTGTACTTGTGCATGAGTTTGTTGTGAGATTAGTGATGTGTGGGGAGGGCCCCCTCTGGGCACATAGTTGACGGGGGCCTACTTGCTGTTTCTAGGTGTGCTGCAGGGTGCCAAGGGGATCAGGGACAAGATCCAGAGTCATTGTGGGTGTGCACTGTGCTACACTTAATTGTGCATGTGTGCCATTGTGCCCATCTCCCCCCGTCCCCCCAGTCCCTGGTCGTTACTCACCCTGTTGCTGTTGTGTCAGGTCATGTTGAGCAGTGTCCGGTCCCCCAACTCCTGCCACCGTCTCCACACTGATGACTGTGGACACCATTTCCTCCATCTCGTCCAGCTCCTCCTGTGGCGCTGGACTCCCACCTCCAGTCTGCATTGCTGCCTTCTGGTTGTTGCCGAGTTTCTGCTTGGTTTTGCGCTTCACATCATTCCAGTGCCTCTTGACCTCTTCCATTGTCCTCCTCGGCACTCCGATTGCATTCACCTTGGCCACGATGGACTGCCATATTCCATTTTTTGTCGCCAATGACACATTGGAGGTGACAAACAGTTGTTGATGGTATTTCATCACCTCCGTTATCAGGATCCTGTTTTCCTGCGGACTGAACCGCGTCTTCCTCTTCTTCCTGTCCTTGCCCTTCCCTGACCCCGAGGTCCCGGCCTGGTCCTCCGGGGGGCTTGTGGGGTTCTGCTCCTCCTCTGTTCCTGCTCCGGCTACCTCCATTGTGCTTCGCAGTTGTTTTGTTTTTGTTTGTGGTTTTTTTTCTGCTTTAGTAGTGATTTTTCCCGCCTGACGTGTGTGAATTGCAGGCCTGGCGCTGCTTATCGCTGATTTTTGTATCGCGGTTGGGCCCATCGTGACTTTTTTTGCATTCGGGTTTGGATTTTTATCGCCGTCCTGGTAATGTTATCGCGGACATTTGACGCGTTCTTGGGAGACGATCGCATGTTACCGCCGTGTTGAGAATACAACGTTAACACAGAGTTATTTTCCCGCGATAGACGGCGATATGAAAAGGTGCGTTAGCCTTTTTTGGCGATGATTATCACACGTTCTTGAGAATATCCCCCTATATTTTTTTTGATATTTTTGTACTTACCTTTATATATATATATGAAAATGATAATTTTGTGATCAATATTTTTGACACTATATTTTGGTTGCACAATATTTATGGTTTCGATATTATGTCAATGAACCGTGAATTGGATTGGGGTGAGGTGGATTGGACTGCAATGGGGTAGATTGGATTGGGGTGGATTGGATTAGAGTGGGGTGGATTGGATCAGAGTGGGGTGAATTTGAATGTAGGGTGGATTGGGGTGAGGTGAATTGGATTGTCGAGTGGGCGGATTGGAGTGGGGCAGATTGGAGAGGGGCAGATTGTTTCGTATTGGAGTGGGGCAGATTGTTTTGGATTGGAGTGGGGAAGATTTGAGTGGGATGGATTGGAGTGGGGATGATTGTTTTGGACGTGAGTGGAGCAGATTGGAGTGCCCAGATTGTTTTGGATTGGAGTGGGGCAGATTGGAGAGGGGCATCTTAGAGTGGGGGAGACTATTTTGGATTGGAGCGGGGCAGATTGGAGTGGGATGGAATGGAGTGGGGCATATTGTTTTAGATTGGAGTGGGGCAGATTGGGGTGGGGCGGAGTGGAGTGGGGAGATAGTTTTGGATTGGAGTGGAGTAGATTGGAGTGGAGAAGATTAGAGTGGGGCAGACTGGAGTGGGCAGACTGGAGTGGGGCAGATTGTTTTGGATTGAGTGGGACAGATTTTGGATTGGGAAGGGAAAGATTGTTTTGGATTGGTCTGGTGTAGGTTGGAGAGGGCAGAGTGTTTTGGATTGGAGTGGGGGCAGATTGGAGTGGGGTGAATTGAAATGGGGCAGATCTTTTTAGATTGGAATGGGGCAGATTGTTTTGGAGTGTAGCAGATTGTTTTGGATTGGAGAGGGGCAGATTGTTTTGGTTTGGAGTGGGGAGAATTGGAGTAGGGCAGATTGGAGTGGGATGGGTTGGGAGTATTGGAATGTGGTGGTTTGGAGTGGAATGGATTGGGGTGAGTAGTTTTGATTGGAGTGGTGTGGATCGGATTGGTCTGGATTGGATTGAGTGAGGAGGATTGGTGTGGGGTGATTGAGGTGGTGTGGATTGGAATGGGGCGGATTGGAGTGGGGGGAATTGAGGTGTACTGCGCGATTATGTGTTAAAGTATCATTTCAGAAATTACACATAGGAAAGAAACAAAATTGTTTTGCAATAAAATAATCCTCATCTTTTGAAAACAGCGCTCTCAAGCAAAAACAACAGAAAACATGAGTGCAAAGTGAGAAAAGAACACTTGGTAAAATAAAAAAAAGTTAACTATAGAAAATAAATCTTTGCAATTTTGTTTGTCCTGCTGGGCACGTTCTGGCATTCACACGCCTTCTGTTTGTAGGGTACTAAAAGTTAAATAGAACAAAATAGTACCTCAATCACGTCGGGAGAAGCTGACGGGCACTGAATAAGATGAATCAATCAGTGCTTAGTCCCTGCTCCACAGAGAAGAACGAAATTATGTTAGGCCTGCCTTGACGAATTACGAGACTGTAAAAAAGAGTGCCATGCAAGGCAGCAAATGGGTAAACAACAGGCGGGCTCCAAGTCCTTTTTGTTAACAACAGTGTGCAGGCTCAACCCTAAAAATGATTTGCAAAAACATACACTCCATAATCTCAAATTTTCACAAATATCTCTCTCTTCAAATTTCGAGCTGCGTTTATGGGGACCTGTGATTTAATCACAAAATTAACACAGGGATACAAAAAACGGTGTAGAAATCATCCCCAGAATACAAAAGTACTGCAGACAAAAAACAGGAACAGAAGGTTAAGTAAGTATGAAAGGAAAGGGCTAAGGGTTGAGTTTAGTGAAGGTTATTACATAAGAGAAGAGTCAAGTTAAAAACACGGTCTCTCGCTAAACATAAATTTGAGATCGCTGAAGTACTGAAGGATAAAAGGCCTGATGCCATGTTTCTTACTGAAACATGGCTCAATGACAGTTCTACCCCTGACATACTGGACGCTCTTCCAGGAGGTTATGGGATAGCAAGACAGGACCGAGCAGGGCAAAGAGGGGGAGGAATAGCAATCATTTATAAATTATCAATAAAATGCTGTATAAGTGAAGCCAACCTTGAGCAGTGCGAGGCACTCTCTTTTACTCTCTCAGTAACAGACAATGACACTATAGCTGGTTTTCTGATCTATCGCCCACCTGGTCCAACAACACAGTTCACAGTAAGCCTGGGGGAAAGAGTGATAGACACAGCGATACGCCACAACAAACTCCTTGTCTTAGGTGACCTTAATATACATTTTGATGAAACTGAGAACCCTGAGGCAAAAACCGTGTGTAAAGACCTCATGATGTTTAATTTAGCGCAAAAGGTTAGTGCCCAAACGCATCAAGCTGGCCACATCTTAGACCCAATCTTTACTAATATGACAGATCTCGAAGTCGGCGTACCCTTGCCAGTCCCATGGTCTGACCACCATATAATCCCTTTCCTCATCACAGCTCAGAGTCCCACGGCCGAAAAACCTAAAAAGACAGTTACCCGTAGGAAATGGGTCAACTTTAACACCTATACATTTACACAGGCGCTGCAAAACAATGAACCTGATATGGATAAGGATATAAATGTAGCAAATGAACAAGTGGGAGCATGGATAACAGAAGCTTTGAATGAAGTAGCGCCATGGACCACAACTAATACCAAGAGGGCAAAGGCATCAGCACCTTGGTTTAATGAGACATTAAGGAAAGCTAAAAAAAAGTGTAAACAGCTAGAAAGCAGATGGCGTAAGAACTACTGCACCAAAACCAAGGAGGAGTATAAAATAGAACTCAAATTAAACCACACATTAATAAAAGAAGTTTGCAGTGTTTTCTATACCGGGAAGATAGAAAGGGCTGAAAACTCTTCTAAAGAAATGTTCGTCATTCTAAAATCCCTACAGTCAGCTGAAAAACTAACTGAACCTCCTACTACCACGAAGGAGTCCTGCAATAAAATCGCGGAATTTTTCGCAGCGAAAGTAGCTAAGATCTACGACACCTTCCCTATGGAAGCACAACAGGGCAGAAGCAATGAATGCACCCTGATCACAGTATTTAAGGGAGAAACCCTAGAGGAGTTTAAGATGCTAGAACCTGATGAGTTGAGGAAGCTAGCTAACGGAATCAAATCTGGATCCCTGAGGGACCCAGCTCGCCCAGAATTGCTGATGCAGGGAGAGAACTGCATTATGCCATTCAGCAGGGAGAGAACTGCATTATGCCACTCATATCTGAGCTAATTACCCGCTCCTTCCAATCGGGAGAAGTTCCCTATGAATGGAAACAAGCTATGGTCCGCCCTTTAAGGAAAAAAACCGCAAATTGACCATTCGGTACTAGAGAACATATGCCCTATCTCACTACTACCATTCTTTGCAAAAATAGCAGAAAAAGTAGTGAATATACAGCTGACCATTCACATTGATAGAAACAACCTAATGCACCCATCACAATCAGGTTTCCGAGCTGCACATTCTACGGAGACAGCCCTCCTCTTGGCTATGGAAACCCTAAGACAGCACGCGGACAAAGGTCACACAGCTGCTCTGATCCTGCTGGACCTCAGTGCAGCTTTTGACACCGTCTCCCATGGCCTCCTCCTCCAAAGATTAGAGACGTGTAGTGTTAAGGGCATGGCCCTGCGCTGGATGATGTCCTTCCTGTCATCACAAGGTTTCCAGGTCACACAAGACGCTCATACGTCCAAGAGCTTTCCCCTGTTACAGGGAGTTTCCCAGGGCTCAACCCTTAGCCCCACGTTGTTTAAATTATACATGGGGCCACTTGCCACTATAGTGGAAGGTCACAAGGTGTCCATTGTGTCCTATGCTGACGATACTCAGCTTATTATCACATTGTCCCAAAACCCAGAACTCACTGCCCACCAATTTTCCCAATGCATTTATTTATTTATTTGTATAGCGCCTGAATCGACCCCCGAAGGGGTATCTCTGCGCTTTGGGCGGGCGGCATGGATGGAATGCGGATTTAATTAAATCAGAGACAAAGACAAAAGAATCAAAGACAGAAGAGGGTGGTCTTAAGCAGCTTCCTGAAATGCAAATGGAGGAGGTAACAGCATGGATGTCTAATCATTGCCTGAAACTTAATGGCAGCAAAATGGAGGTGATGATAGTGGGAAAAGCTCGATCTATCTGGTCGTCAGCATGGTGGCCTGAGACACTTGGCCAACTTCCAATTCCTAAAACAGAATTCAAAAATCTTGGAGTCTGGCTTGACTTCAACCTGACATTTGAGAGTCAAATCCGAAAAGTCACAGGTAAATGCTTTGGGACACTAAAGGTCTTGAGGAAGGTCCTCGACCTATTACCTGTCAACACCAGGAAAACTATAGTACATGCCATGGTCACCTCTCAGATTGACTACGGAAATGTCTTATATCTAGGCGCATCAAAAAAAGAATAATGAAGCTGCAATCGATACAAAACGCAGCAGCCCGCCTAGTGCTGAATCTCCCCAAAAAACATCCATATCAAAAGCCCTAGCCAAAATGCACTGGCTACCAGTCGAAAAGAGAATACTGTTTAAGACAATGTGCCACTGCTACCGTATTATGGCAAAAAAAGGGCCACAATACCTTCAAACAATGATAGCAGCTTACACACCCAGTAGAAACCTGAGATCCGAAGGTAAAGCGCTAGCAAGGATTCCAAGAATCAGAAAGGCTAGGATGGGTGGCCGATCCTTTAGATTCCTGGCAGCTAAACACTGGAATACACTGCCAGTTGAAATAAGAACAGAGCCCGGTGAAACGACCTTCCGTAGAAAGCTGAAGACATGGCTTTTTCCCACCAGTTAGTTTAATATATTCTCCCAATGACCTCCTGGCACAGACCATGGGGCAGAGTGTTTGAATCTGCCTGACTCTAAACCCCTACTGTCCACTAATTTTTCGGCTACAGCGCGGGGACACACCGGCAGTGTAACCATGCGCTCTATAAATGGATAAATAAATAAAATAAATAAGTTGTAAGAATTGGGGGGATGCAAAGAGAGCTTCTATTGTAAATAAAATGGTACATTAAAAAATATATCCAGCTCCGAACTCCAAATAGGCAAGGCAAGCGCCTTTGTCAACATTCAGTAGATTACAGTTTACCGCGTTTTAAATTAAACATCACACGTCATTTCCTATTGCGACATAATCATGGAAATAGGACAATCTTTGCAGTGAGGGATTTCACAAAATAGCAGCCACCATCTTTAAATGTTCAGTATTACACTCTTATTTATAACAAAAATGTTGTAACATGATTTCTTTTATCTTAAATTCATCAATCTAAGAGATCCTCCTCAACATATATTGCCATCTTATCTCACCAACTATCATATATCGATATGATGCATTCAAACTGAGTAACGGGTTACGCGATCACGCTCTGAAAGAGCGGACCTTTCCGCATTTTAACAATTCATATACCCTATCCCATAGATATCTATACTCAGAGTGCGAGGAGAGAAGAGGAGAAGAAAATAGAAATAGAGGAGTGAGAACATACAACGAATAACACAGTCCACATTAGCTTACTGAAATCCTTCTATTGCATTCTAATGCCAGCCGGCATATCTCATCGATTCTTATTCTAATGATTCAATATATTTCACAAGCACACAGTTGGTACAGGTACATAGATGACCTTTTTATTTCATGGCAGGGTCCACAAAGCGAAGCAGAACAATACATCAAGGCCCTTAACCAGAACAAGGTCAATATTCACTTCAGTGGGGAAATCAGTGCAGTTGAAGTGAATTTCTTAGATCTAAGGATCTTTGTAGCTGATGGCCAAATCTGTACCACACTATATCGAAAACCAACTGCTGGTAATTCAGTACTGGAAGCCTATAGTAATCATCCCCGTCCTTTGAAATGCAGTATCCCTTATGGGGAATTGCTGCGTTTAAAAAGGAACTGCACTAGGCATGAAGATTATGAAAAGGAAGCTGCAGGTGCCTTAGATAGATTTAGAACAAGAGGATATACTGAAATGTTTTAAAACAAGCCCTAGAAAGAGCATCTAAAATATCTCGCAATGTTTTGCTTAGAGATAAAACTCCCAAAGATGAAAAATCAAATGAATTTAGGTTCATTACGACATTTTCCAGTGACGCAGGAATACCAAACAAAATCTTAAGTTAAGGCGCCACTGGAATATTTTGAAAACAGATGTTGTGATTGGGAAAACTATCCAGGACTTTCCTAAGGTTACCTATAGGAAAAGTTGTTCGATCAAAGACATTATTGTCCAAAGACATTATTGTCTACTTGTAGAGTCTGCTAGCTGTCGACTGAGAGCGTCTGCATGATCGTTTTGGCATCCTGGCAAGTGTGACACAGTAATGTCGATTTTGTGAGAAACTGCCCAGTCCCACAGAAGTTAAGCCTCTTCCAAGAGAGAGAGACTGAGACTGAATTCCCTCTTGCTTGGCTGTGTAAAACACAGATGTTGTACTAACCTGATGAGAACTGCTTGACCTATTAGTTTTGGAAGGAATGCTTGTAGGCCCAGTCGTATAGCTTGGAGCTCTTTAATGTTGGTGTGAAACATCTTTTCTGCATCTGACCAGAGACCTATGGCAGACAGCTCTTCCAGGTGAGCTCCCCAGCCTTCCATGGATGTATCAGTTGTTAATACCATTCTGTATGATAAAGACTAGAGACATGATATCAGGTATGAGCGGAGTCTCTGCCACAATAGTACTTGTTTCAGTTGTCTTGTGGCTCTGATTGTTGCCCTATGAACTATCGATTTGTTTCTATTTAAAATCCAGTTCTTGCTGGATGGGTCTCATTGGAAGCCTGCAAAAGGCAAATCAAATGTGTTTCCTCTTGTATTCCACATTGAAAAACAATCTGAAATCCTTAATGGAGGTCAATGCATCATTGATCTAATGGAGAGCAATCTGATCTGTAGTATCTGTGATGAGTGGTTTCTTTCTTGTCGTCTCCTGGTGAAAGCAGAGTCCATGGTTCTCCCTTTTACATACTCTAAGGATGCAAATGCCCAAAATCCGTAGTGTCACTCACAGACACACACAGCCTAATCGATATTAGTCAGAAGATATTTTGTAGACAAATTTTAGTCCGGCGTCAAACATGGTTAACTGATCGTCATATTCTTGCTGACTCCCAAGCATGGTTTAGGAAAGGGATCAGCACTCTTGACCAAGTATTCCTCTTCCAAATTTTGTGTTAGAAATGTATTACCCTGAGGCGGGAACATCTCTATTCCACCTTTATTGATTTAAGGGCAGCATTTGACCTGATTCAGAGGGAGGAGTTGTTGCGGGTTCTTGAATCCTACAAGATCACAGATGACTTGCTCCATACGCTGAGACTTATATACGCTGACACATATGCTAAAGTGAGGTGGAACCGGGGGGGGGGGAATTTTACGACCCAGATCCCTACAAAGCGTGGTGTCAGACAGGATTGTGTGCTGGCTCCCACTCTGTTCAGTATCTATATTAATGGAGCAGTAGACTGTCTTGCGCAGAGCAATCATGATGCACCCAAACTATGTGGTCTCCCCGTCCCAATTCTAAAGTTTGCAGACGATACTCTCCTTATATCAAGAACCAGGATGGGTCTGCAGGCTGAGGTGGATTCATGTGCAGCCTTTTGTGGAATCAGGGGACTTGAAATAAATCCCTCTAGATCGAAATTCATGGCATTAAACCCACACAAATCTTTTCGGGGCAAAATGGTCTTAGGGGGTGTTGTCATGGAGCAAGTGAAGCACTTGGATTATCTAGGGATAAGTTTGATGGATACTATGGTCTGGGCCCCACAAATTGGGAAAAGTAATATCAGACTCCACCAAAGGGCCTCAGCCATTGGAAGGAAGTATAAGGCTTCTTCAGGGAGACCTATTTCTCCAGCCCCACTGTTTACAAAGCCACAGCCGTGGCAGCAGCGATGTATGGTGCTGAAGTTTGGGGGTTTACCAATTGTCAAGTACATACACTGGTTGGAAACAAATTCATTAGGTCCCTGCTCAACTTACCCCAAGTACATCTCTTACACCACTTAGATTTGACATGGCCCTTAAGAATATCCACCAGGTGGCATACATAAGACCCTTATTATACTGGGTACGTCTCTGCACTTCAGAGGAGTTGAAACCTAATAGGGACGCTTTGGTAGAACTCATCTCACTGGATAGTGGAGCATGGGGTCCGTGGCTCAACTATGTCAAAAATAAACTCATAGACACTGGACTGGAAGGGGCCTCACCAGGGAGTATCAGGAAGAGCGTTATCCAGGATAGAAAGTCAGGTTACTGGTAATTCATGCTAAAGATGACCTGCAGTGACCAGGTTGAGCATAACAGGACAATTCCTTAGTGATAAGTGCTCCCCCACCTACGAGCAATATTTGGACAGAATTTATCCGCCACAGTGTCGTGATGAAGAGGCAGAGAGGCGGTAAAGTAGAATATGTGCTTTATTTGTTCAGCTGTTCCGCTACGGGCAGAGCAGAGTCTCCGTCCATTTCCAGCTTTAAACCGTCACTCTCCCCTTGGCTCAGAGCGGAGCCCCACGCAGTGAGATTCCAAACTGGCCAAACATTCTGATGAAACACGTCATGAATACTACATGGGTTTCCCCTTTAAACAAAATCAAGAGAAAAAATAATTCAAACAACAATCTATAAGCAAACAGAAAAGAATTGACATCCTAACTGAAAAACAAAAAAAACAAGCAAAAGAGACATTGCAAAACACACCTGACAATAAGGATGTTCCTATACCAAGGTACATTAATCTCTAAAACGGAGAGGAACATTCCTCACCCTAGAACTACGTCTTAAACCGATATGAACAGATTGTGTATGAATCTTTTGTTGATTCACACTGTGACAAAGGCATCCATCCGCACAATTGCTGGACTTGGCCAAAAAACACTTGTTCCACCACTGACCATTTTTAAGCTTTACCGAACTACCATTGACGTTCACAACTTTGGTAGGAGGGCCAAATTTTGAACCACCTTTCCTCACATGAAAAGGTTTTTTTACACAAACAACATCTCCCACCAGCAAATCAAGTTCTTTGACATTCTTCCTAGAATTGTACTGCTCCTTTTGCTTCTCTTGTGTCAAACTCACACGACTCCTCACACTAGCATCACACCACTGTGCACCTTTAATCCATTTATTCATCCAACTGGGACAAAAACTAGTTGCAGCTCTCCGACCACGAAGCAATTCGAAAGGTGACACACCAGTGGTGGAATGAGGTGTAGTGCAATAAAACCAAAGCATGCTCTTGACAGCATTGACCACCACACAATTGTTAGCAATCGTCCACTGAATACACTCCCCCAAAACTTTATTCATACGTTCAACCAAACCATTAGTTTGGGGGTGGTACAGGTAACTTTTCAAATGCTTAATCCCACTAGTTTGTAGGAACGCTTCCACTTCAGAGGAGACAAATTGTGTCCCATTATCAGTTACAAGGGTTTCAGGAAAACCCTCCTTCATGAACACAACTTTCAAAAATTCCACAACATTTCTGGAGGTTACCTCTCTCATGAATCTTACCTCTGGCCATTTGCCATAATAATCCATCATGACCAAGGCAAATCTTGAAGACGGATCAAGTCTGTGAAATGGACCAACAATGTCAATACCCAATTTCACCCATGGTGCAGACGGCAACTCAATGGGAGAAAGAAGAGGGGTGTGCAACTTCACAGACTTGTCGCAACTTGAGCAGATAACACACTCCTTGACCAAATGATCAACTTCACAATCCATAGAGGGCCACCAAAAGGAAAGTCTGACCCTTTTCTTAGTCATGGTCGCACCCAAATGCCCCTCATGGGCACGCATAATGATACCAGCTCTCAAACTGACAGGTGGAACCAATTTGTCAGACCTCATTAACAAACCACCATCAATGGACAATTCATCTGCCACCTGAACAAACGTTTTAAATTCAAAACTAAGGTTCCTCTCCTTGGGCCACCCTTTTTCAACATAACCCATGACAGACAACAGTAAAGGATCATCGTTCAAGGCCAGGCGCCACTCACTCTCAGAGATAGAACACAATTGTGGGATATCCACGGCAGCTACAATAAACTCATCTTTGTCATCCTCATTCACTCCAACAATCTGTTCATCATTAACAGATGAACGTGACAGATAGTCTGCACAGCCATTCTTACTTCCGGGAATATATTACGGCACAAAATCAAACTGCAACAATTTGGAGGACAACCGCGCAATACGAGGTGTGAGACTTCTAACATTCATCCGACTGAGAATATAAATCAGAGGCTTGTGATCTGTTTTTAAGACAAATTTTCTACCCCAAACATAGTTGCGAAACTTCATCACAGCCCACCAACAGGCTAATAGTTCTTTCTCGATGACAGAATATTTCTTTTCTGTCTCTGATAATACTCTAGAAGCAAAACCAATGGTTCTTACTTCTGTACCTTTAGTCTGACTTAAAACAGCCCCAACGCCGTCATTGCTTGCATCCACAGTCAAAGTGCACTGGAGATCAGGATCAAAATGTTTCAAAACTCTGGGTGAAATGAGCGGTCGCTTCACCCACTCAAAAATACTCTGGCATTCATCACTCCATTCGAAAACCGCTCCCTTCATGAGCGTACGTGACAGAGGTCTCAATTTGGCGGCAAAGTCTTGCACAAACTTTGAGTAAAACTCGCATAAACCTAAAAACGATTTGAGACTAGCCTTATCCAAAGGAGCTTTGGTTTGAGAAATGGAATCTACTAGACTTGACTTTGGGAAAATGCCTTGGCTGGTAACTAAATGCCCCAAATACTCAACTTCCTCAGTTAAAAATACACACTTGTCTCTGCGCAACACAACACCATTAGACTGAAATCTGGATAATACTTCTTGGAGAATAACATCATGAGCAGATCTGTCTGGGGCATAAATAAGTACATCATCTTGAAAGACACACAAACCCTTGATCCCCTTGAGCATGTTGTTCATTATCCGCTGGAAAACAGATGCTGCAGAGGCAAGTCCAAACGGCATGCGAACATATTGGTAGGAGCCAAAAGGTGAAACAAAAGCTGTCAAATGCCTAGATTCTGGTGCCAACTCAACTTGGTGGTAAGCTGAGGCCAAATCTAATTTAGAGAAAACCTTTGCATCTTTCATTGCTGCCAAAAGTTCATTAATGTTGGGAAGGGGATGAGAATCTACCCAAATCTCCCTGTTCAAGCATCTAAGGTCAACACAAACTCTCAATTCACCATTCTGTTTACGTGCAACTACCAATGGAGAGAGCCACAGGGACGACTCGATGGGTTCAATTATACCCTTCTTGCACAAAGATTCGAGCTCTTTTTCTAAATCCTGCCTAATACTAAAAGGAACACTCCTCAATTTGTGCTTGATAGGAATGGCCCCGTCTTTCACAATGATTTTGTGTTGAAAATCTTTGACTTTCCCCAACTCACCAGAAAAAACATGAGGAAATTTGTTAATTACATTTTCCAAATCCATGTCGTCTCTCACAACAAGTACTTCCTCACTGGTCCCAGGTTTGAGCACCATCCCAAATAATCCCTAATGGAACCAACCCAATATGTTCAACCCTTTATGTGCAACGTAAACTTTTCCAGCAATTTTCCTGCCCTTAAATTCCAAAATATCTTCAATGTACCCAGACAAATTAATTTCACGCCCTTCATATGAAACTGCTATGCGATCGGGGGGTAAAAGTGGTCTAGAGGGCCATGTACAATCATAAAGCTCCTGGGTGATCATGGAGATACGTGCTCCAGAATCAACTAACAATCTCACAGTTTTGTCTCCAACACGTTTATCAACATATGGATCGACACACAACTCAGGGTTTCCCACTTTGATTTCTTCTGTATGAACCACAACTACCATGTCCCTGAGATCTTTACCGATAGATTCATCACATTCCTAACTTAAATTATCATCCAAGACACATTTGACCGAGGATGACGGCTTGCCCTTACCAGATTGACAAACTTTAGCAAAGTGACCAGGCCGATTACAAATTATGCAGGTCACAAACCTAGCAGGACACTTACCACCCTTAACATGAGTCTTGTACCCACACCTGAAACAAACGTTGTGTTGAGAAAAAAACGGACTTTGTCTGTCAAAATAACCAGGGCGAGCCCTGTCACTCTGTTTGTTTTCTTTGACCTCTTTAACATCTTTTGCTCTAACAACAGAAACTGATTCAGAGTTCCTTGTCTCGAGCTCCTTAGCAGATAACTGAGATGTTTCTATACTCTTGGCTGTTTTGATGGTCTCCTCCAACGTCGGGTTCCCCATGGACAGTAACTTCTGTTTGATCACCTTGTCCGTACAGTGACAAATGAACTGGTCTCTGACTAGTTGCTCTGCAAAATTCTCAAATTGACATTCAGAAACTAATATTCTAAGTGCCGTAATGTATGCGTCAACATCCTCATTCGCATTTTTGACTTGCAAAAAGAACTTATGACGCAAAACAACCAAGCTTGGTTGTACATCAAACCTGTCTTGAAGCCTCTTTACCGTGTCTTGGTAATCATCAGGAATGTCATGTTCATTGACAACTGGAGGAGGTAAATGTTTTAAAATTGCTCTGCCCTCAAACCCTAATGAATGAAGCAAGAGATATTTTTTCCTCTCAGCTCAGTAGCGAATTGCCCCAATTGCGCCCAAATAGGTTTCAAACCCATCAAACCATTGCGTCCATTTTATGGGTGGCTCACCTGGTGACTCTAAAAAAGGAGGAGGTGCAACTGCTTGCATGTTTACTCCAGATAGGTCTAAACAGCAAATGTTGGCAAAGAGGAGTGCAAATGAGAAGTGTCACTACTTCAGAATATTCTCCATGAACTTAACTATTTTGAAAATCCTTAGTTGAGAAAAAGACACTCAGTTAATAGAGAGATGTAAAATAATATGCACACCAATCAAAAATCACTTAATGAAAGTAGCGATAATCAAACATACAGTCACCTTCCAAAAATTCAGTAAAGCGCGTTTGCGATGAGATGAGCTGAGCAGCAGCGCTACTTCAGCAGGCTTAACAGAAGCAGTCTAAATGAAAATACAGAATGTGACTCCTATCTGTAGATGACGAACTGACGTCACAATACTCTTGTTGAAGACTAGTACGCACACCGTAGAATCAAAAACAATATCCAAGATGTCTGTGCACGTCAGCGCGACGTGGAAACAAAATCTTGTTACGTTGTTGGAACTTGACACGCAGTACTCTCCCTGTGTTCCAGTGACATAATGGAGACTGGCTTCACTCTGCCCACAGTTAGTTTGCCCGGTAACTTGTGTCTGCTAACGTCCAGCGTGACACACTGCACACTAGGATCCATTTCCTCACCTTAATTTTGCTTTATTCGTCGACGGCAGAGTTCCATTTGAAGACTGACACGAAGGCAGCCACCACTGTGAGGTACGCAGGTTCCTGTAGTCGGAACAGCACTCATCGCCACAAAAAGCATGTTGTGATGAAGAGGCAGAGAGGTGTTAAAGTAGAATATGTGCTTTATTTGTTCAGCTGTTCCGCTACGGGCAGAGCAGAGTCTCCGTCCATTTCCAGCTTTAAACCGTCACTCTCCCCTTGGCTCAGTGCGGAACCCCACGCAGTGAGATTCCAAACTGGCCAAACATTCTGATGAAACACGTCATGAATACTACATACAGGTTAAGCACCTCTAAGTAAAATTTAGAATGGGCATTCTGGCTTTCAATATCGTCACAGCCAAATGGGTAAAAGCAGGCCAGATATCAACCGATTGACCACAATGTCCTATCTCAATAAGAGACGGAAGCTCATTTTCTTTTTTTCTGTGGCAAATACAAAAGACCTCGTAAAAATGGATTATCCCACTATGCAAGGTGTTGAGGGTTAGTAACTACTGGAACACTTTGAGGATTTTGAAAAAGTAATACAAGCAAATTGATTGTGTTTGCGTTATCTAGATTTTTGCTGTGGGCATGGAAATTGAGAGCAAAGGTCGCCCTGTGCCAGCCTTGTACATAGTAAATTAGGTTTCCCTAATATGGCTTTGGTTTTCTTCATATGTTGGGTATGATTATTTGGTTCCTATGACCATAGGTGGATGAGGGACAATTGTTTTATTCTTTTATCTGTTTTAATAATTTGTATTTATATTTGTAATTTTATATTAGATTCATTTTATTGTCTTGTGGGTAAATTTGAAGTGAATGTTTTATAGAAGTATTGATTGTTATGTGCGAGATGTACTTTTATGGCATTTTAGCTGAAATAAAGATATCATGATGATGACACACACAGGCACTCACACACCCACTCACAGTCCCACACAGCCACATACACATACACTCACAGACCCATAGCGCTACTCACAAACCCTGTCACAGACCCACACAGGCACCCACACACCAGCTCACAGACCCACACAGGTGCTCACACACCCACTCACAGACCCACACAGGCACTTGTATACCCACTCACAGACCCACACAGGCACTCATACACTCACTCACAGACCCATAGCACCACTCACACACCTACTCACAGACCCCCACAGGCACTTACACAGCTACTTCCAGAACCATAGCGCCACTCATACACCCACTCACTGACCAATACAGCCACTCACAGACCCATTCTCAAGGTTTACGGGTTACAGTTAGCAAATAAAACATTTTTAAATGTAGAAATTCACTGAAAAAACAAAGGTTGCAGGGACGTTATAGTTAGGCTCAGATTTCACTCGAGCAAAACCATAGAAATTAAGCAGTTATAGTTTCCTGAGCTAACTATAATTTACGCCCCTGCAATGCACTGCTTATGACCTCACATATAACAGCACTCGTGACATGGTCCAGGATGAGTCTGGCTGCAGCGTTTTGTATGGTGTGGAGTTTTCTGAGGAGCTAGGTGGAGATTCCGGCGTAGAGGGTGTTGCCGTAGTCGAGGCGGCTGGTGACGAGGGCCTGAGTGATGTTTTTTCTGGTGTTGGCTGGGATCCACCTGAAGATTCTGCGGAGCATACAAAGTGTGTGGAAGCAGGAGGAGGCGACTGCGTAGACTTGTTGTTTCATGGTCAGTTGGCTGTCAAAGATGATGCTGAGGTTGCATGCGTAGTCAGTCATGTGGGTGTAGGTCTGAGTTCTGCAGGCCACCAGTGTGGTCCCATGCGGAAGTGTTGAGTTGGAGGCAGTTGTCTCTCATCAATTTGGCTACGTTGGTCATGGCATCACAGGAGTTGGTTTTTGTGTTGAAGGTGTCCTAGGTAAGCTAGAGGATCAGTTGAGTGTTA
Organism: Calotriton arnoldi; assembly: GCA_963921515.1. NCBI lineage: Eukaryota > Metazoa > Chordata > Amphibia > Caudata > Salamandridae > Calotriton > Calotriton arnoldi. The sequence continues at coordinate 97,950 of CAWUFW010021943.1, forward strand.
TTTGTGAAGGAGATTATTTTGAGTCCATGTTATCTGACGGCGTCTGCGAGGGGGGTCATGTAGATGTTGAACAGGGTGGGGCTGAGGGATGATCCTTTAGGTATGCCGCATATGATGTATTTGGGTGCAGAGGTGAAGGGAGGCAGTCGGATGCTCTGTGTGCATCCTGTAAGGAAGGAGGTGATCTACTTGAAGGCGTCTTGCTGTATGCCTATGTTGTAGGGTCTGTTGATGAGGGTGTTGCGGGAGATGGTGTTCAACGCCACCGAGAGGTCAAGGAGGATCAGGGCTACCATTTCTCCACGGTCGAAGAGTCTTCTGATGTCAACTGTGATGGCGATCAGTGCGGCCTAAGTGCTGTGTTTGGCACAGAATCCTTTTGTTTTGATTGGATTGTGGGGCATCCAGTAGGTGGTTTTGTTCCAGGAATTCCGTGAGCTGCTGGTTGATGGCTTTCTCGTGTACTTTGGCCAGGTAGGGGAGCAGAGAGATAGGACGATAATTTTTTTAATGGCTGGGGTTGGCGAAGGCTTTCTTTAGGAGGCATCTGCTGTCTGCGTGTTTCCATCTGTCCTGAAAGCTTGCTGTGGAGATTGAGGTGTTGAGGATGCTGGTGAGTTGCGTGCTCATTGGGTTTCTTGTGAGGTTGTAGAAGTGGTGGGGGCAGGGGTCGGTGGGAGCCCTGGAGTGGATAGAAGACATGATGGCCGCGGTGGTCAGGGTGGTGAGTGGGGACCAGGTGGTAACGGTTTGGCTGATGTTCGCTGGCTGGTTGAGGTCATTAGGGTTGAGGGCGGCGGGTTGGAGGTTGAAATTGTTGTAGATGTAAGTGATCTTGCTGTGGAAGTAGTCAGAGAGGATGTCACAGAGTTCTTGGGAGGGGTGGATGGTGTACTCTATGGCTGTAGGGTTGGATAATTTTTTGAGTATTTTGAAGAGTTTCTTTGTGTGGTTGGCCGCTGAGTCGATGCAGGTGGTGATGTCTGCTTTCTTGGCTTCTTTGATGTGCCGGTTATAGTTGCTGAGGGCTGTTTTGTGAGCTGCTCTGTTGCCGGGGTTCTTGGTGGTGCACCATTCTTTCTCCAGTTGGTGGCAGTTGTGCTTCATGATCCTGAGTGCTGGGGGTGTTCCAGCAGGCATGTTTGGCGTTCTTGTTAGATTTTGTAGGTTTCAGTGGGGTGATTTTGTTGGTGCTGTCAGTTATCCAGGTGGCGAAGTTCTGGATGGCCTGGTTGAGGTCTGTTGAGGCCTCAGGTTGGGAGGTGTGAGGGCCTGAGACCACTGAGTTTCAATGACCTTGCTCCAGCTGCGGTGGGAGGGGATCAGACAACTGGTGATGGTATGCTGTGCATCTGTGATGGTCAAGTGTACGATGGTGTGGTCAGTCCAGGTGAGTTCTTTGGTGTGGCTGAATTTGATTCTGTCGCTGGAGGTGAAAATGGGGTCGAGTGTGTCCGGCTTTGTGCATGGGTTCGGTGACCAGTTGGGTGAGGCTGATGTTGTTCAGGTTCTCCAGGAGGGTGATGGAGTTGGTGTCGTTGGGGTCATATATGTGGAAGTTGAAGTTGCAGAGTAGGACGTAGTGGTGAGAGTCGATTCCTAGGGGGGCGATGAGGTTGGGGATGGTGTCGCAGAATGTTGCTTGCGAGCCCGTGGATCTGTAGGCGAGGGTGCCTCTAATCGTGGTCTTCAATTCAATTTGTAGTAGGAAGTTGAGGTATTCCATGAGCGTTGTGGGGTCGTCGTTGGTGATGGTGCATCTGATGGTTTCCTTGAAGATGAAGGTGATTCCTCTGCCATATTTGTTGGCGCGGTCTCCGTGTAAGAATCTGGTCTGACGTTTCTGAAAGTCTTTGTACTGTTTATATAGAATTTTAAGCAGCGTATGACATCCAGAGAATGTAAAGCCTTTTCCGCTCTAGATGAAGGTTTTTAAAAATATCCTAACAGTACAATGGATTAATTCAAGTGAAATGAAGTGTAGACCCTTGGAATGAACTTGGGATCTGTTTTTAAAATCACTCTGGGCCAGATGAATCAACGCTTTTTGCGATCGCAAACGGGCCGATTCGCAGAATCGGCCCGTTTGCGAATGCAAAAATGCGTTTTGCAATGTATCAAAATTTTCGAGTTTGCAATATGGATAATCTCAATTATTTGCGATTACCTAAATTGCGAATGCAGTTAGGGAATCGCAATTTGCGATTCCCTAAATGCAATTCTTATAGCCATCGCAAATTGCGAATTTGCATTTAGGAATCGCAAATTACCACCAACTTCTAGTTGGTGGTAATTTGCAAATTCCTAGAAAAATTCACTTTTTTGCATTTTTCTAAGTGCCATGCATACATGCCCTTAGGGCATGTATGTGCGTCACATGTGCACACTTGCCTTTTTTGGGGGTGCATCAGGGTGGCCTTTTGGCCCCCCTATCACCGTTGAAATTGCATTAGCAATTTGCGAGTACCTATTAGATACTCGCAAATTGCTAATGTCTTCCCATTCATTCCTATGGGCCTCTAGGCCCATATGAATGAATAGGAAGGCATTCCTTAATAGCGAATCGCAATTTGCGATTCGCTATTAAGGAATATGTAGGAATCGCAAAATGTTTGCCAAAACCTACATACATTGCATTTTGCAATTCTATAATAGCGAATCGGAAAAATTTGCTATTATAGAATCGCAAAATGCAATCTTGATACATCTGGCCCTCTGTCATCTTTGAATTACAAGAAGTGTCCCGTAACTGTAAACGCTTGAATTTCACTGACATGTCTTGGTAACGTGAGGGCCACGAGAAGGGCCCTTTTCCAGGAAGCATTTTTGAAACAGCCTTATGAATAGGTTCAAAAGGGCCTTTCATGAGCTATGATAGGACTGTATTTAACAGCCAGGATACCGGAGGAGGTTTTACTTGAGGAAAAAACTCTGAATAATCCTTTACTGAATTCCTTAAATTAGTCTAGTAGACTACAAGGAGACTTCACATTTCTTGCTTTGAAATCTTGAAATTGCCGTTAATGCACTTTTATTGAAGAATGTGTCAGGCCTGACTGCACTGGGTGAAGAAGGTAAGGCAGCAACTGTTCCGGAGGAGATTGAAAAGGATGCCGATTGTTATTGATACACCAATAGCAAAATCTTTTCCAGTTTCCGCTGCAAGATTTACTTGTAGACATAGCACGTAACTGCTCAAGAATTGATTTACATTCATGTGCGATTTCAACAATCCGAACTCATGGTCGTGAGGAGCCATGCTGATAAATTGAAGACTTTATTTGAGGATGTAAGATGTGACCGTTGTTTATGGAAATGAGATTCTCCAGCGGTTTGAATTAGATGTGGGGGCACACTGATAGTAGAAGAAGCTCTATTTACCAATATTGCCTTGGCCACACTGGAGCTATGAGAATGAGATGGCACGGTTTCTACTTCATCTTGAGAATAACTTTGGGGATGAGAGCAGAGGCTGGAAACGAGTAAGCAAACATTCCTGTCCAGACTGTCAGAAATGCATTCCCCAAGACCTTTTCTGAAGAAATCTGCTTGTGTACATTTCGCATTTCTTGTTTTGAAGAGTTGCGAGCAGATCCAGATTTGGGGAACCCTACTGTTTGAAGACTTGAAATAACTGCTTCTGATTCATTTCCCATTCGTGTCACTGTTTTGTAGTTCTGCTTAGAGAGTCTGCCCATTCGTTGTCCACCCCTGGGACGTGTTTCACTTGCAAAGAGATGTTATGGGTGAGTAAACAGCTCCATATTTGCTGGGCTTGAGAAGGCAGAATCTTTGACCTCATTCCCCCTTGCTTGGTGAGATAGAACATGGATGTGGTATTGTCCGTTATCACCAAAACGGATGAATAGAGGATTCTGGGTAGAAAGGATTGTAGGCCCAGGAACACAGCCTTTAGCTCTAGAAGATTGAGGTGCATCTTTGACTTTTGAACATACCATTTTCCGTGAATTTGCAGTTCCTGAAGGTGAGCTCCCCAACCTGCAAAGTAATTGTCCATTGCCATTACTAAGTGGAGATGCACTGTTATGAATGAGAGACCCAGAGAGATATTTTCCTTTTTTCCCCACCACAACATGGCTTGTTTCATAGTTGGGGTGATGTTGATTAGGTCTACAGATGCACCCTGAACCTGTATCCATTGTACGTCTAATTGTTCTTGCAATGGTCTCATGTGAAACTGACAATTTGGGATCAATGGAATAAAAGAAGACATAATTCCCAACATTGACTTGAACGTTAGCACAGAAGTGGACTCTTTTCTTGAAAGGGAAGCTGTTTTTCATTATCTGCTGAATTCTCTCTATAAGCATTGGAGACGTTTGTGTCCAGAATTGCTCCCAGAAACACCAAAGATTGGGATGGTATTAGAGAAGACTTTTCTCTGTTCAGTTTCAGAGCCAAACTCCTGAACAGCCGAAGACAGGCCAAGTTAGATCTTCTTGCTGAGTGGAATGTGGACCCTTGACCAAAAAGTCGTCCAGATATGGGAACACCTGGTGACCATTTCTACTTAAGAACGCCGCCACCGGAGCCATGCATTTCGTGAACACCCAGGGAGCCGACCGTAGCCCAAGAGGAAGGACCTTGAATGAATATGTCACGTTACAACGCATGCGATACATCGCATACCATTACAACGCAAGTTGTTACAATGACTTGCTGTAGGGGGCGCTGGATGTTGGAATAGTATAATTTACTATTCCAACTCCAGTCTGTGCAACAGTAGGGAAGGTGTTGGATTTTAAATCCAACACCTTCTGCCCCCTACAGCAAGTCATTGTAACGACTTGCGTTGTAATGGTCTGCGATGTAACAACGCAGTCGTTGTAACGACCGCATTGCAATGGCATGCGATGTATCGCACGTGATGTAAACAATGTTTCCCACCTTGAATTGGTAATAGCACCCCGCCACCCTGAGTCGCAGGAACTGCCGATGTTTCACATGAATGGGGATTAGGAAGCATGTGTCTAAGAGGTCAAGAAATGTCATGAAATCCCCCATGTTTATTAGCAGTAAAATGTCCTGCAGCGACAGCATTCTGAAAGGATGTTTCTTTATGTACTTGTTCAGCAGCCTTAGATCCATAACCTGCCTCTATTTTCTGGACTTTTTCTTGATGAGGAAGAAATTTGAATAAAATCCTTTGCTGCAGCACGTGAAAGGAACTTCCTCTGTTGCATCCTTGGAAAGAAGCAATACGAGAGAAAGATGTTGATGCATCCTCTTGGGAGGATGATGATTAGGAGGCTTTTGAACAAATTCCAGGGTGTGACCATGATGTATTATGTCTAACACCCATCCGTCTGAAGAGATGCTCTTCCAATGATCGTAAGCATTAGACGAAGCCCCACACTGCAAGCATTCAGGAAGAGCCTCAAACCTGGCTCTTCGTATGACCGGAGCTGCCCAAAACCCCCCTCCCCCAGCGCCTTGAGACCCTTACGGGTGAGTAGTGCGCTCTACAAATCCCTGATTGATTGATTGATTGTAAGAGTTAGAGAGATGTTGGCTCAGGGGCTTTTGGTGAGATTGTGAGGTGACTAGTGCCTGGAAATTGTCACTGCCATCTAGCAGCTTCCTAGCTGCTTTTTTAGTTTTTTTTTAGGGCAAGTTGTCTGCCTTGAAAAGGTAGAAGTTGAGGAAGCCCTGTATTGCTGATGAGCAATGTATTGGGGAAACATTGGTTACATCGCGGTGTTAACACCGTAATACCTTTACAACGCGGGCATTACAACGCAAGTCTTTACAATGACTTGCGCTGGATGGCGCTCTAAGCTAAGGAATAGTATGATTTACTATTCCAACACCTTCCCTACTGTAACGTAGGCTGGAGTTGGAATAGAAAATCATACTATTCCTAAGTCCAGTGCCCTCCAGCGCAAGTCGTTGTAACGACTTGCGTTGTAATGCCTGCGTTGTAAAGGCATCGTGGTGTGAACACCGCGATGTAACATCGTATATTCATGTATTGATGCCGATATTCCTAATGGGAATAGGGTTGATACCTATACGATTGGTATGAAGCTCTAGGTAAGAATAGGCTCTTCCTCTGCCTCCATGAAAGGACTGAAAACGTCTTTGCTGCAATGTCACCAGAGAATGTGCAGTGTCGGTATCTGCTCTAATGTCTTGTAGTTTTGAAACCTGAGGAAGGCTTGGGTCCTAAGCTAACTGAATGGGACCACCAATAATTATATGAATAAGAGTATCCTGTAGCTACAGTTAGAGCTTATTCAAAACCGAGCCAGTGGAGTCAATTCATAGGCTCGTGTGATTTATTTCACAATTTTAGACATATTCCATAAATTCATTAACATTCAAATCATGTCAAACATTAAGGGCAACACAAACTGATGACATTTTTCAACATATGAATTACATGAACAAATAATACATATAAACAATTATTTACAAATGTGTATGATACATCAGCAATTTATGTGCAGTTGAAGAAAGAGAAAAGGGTAATCAAGGCACCAGTCCATAAATCAAAAGTAACAATCAGGCGGAGTAGCAAGTCAAAACTTGCAAACCACTATACTTTCTCCTGCCTATATGCACAGCTCTGGGGATCCTTTGAGTCAAGTTTAGGGTAACTAGGGAGGGAATTTAATTATGCCTTCTCCCTAAGCCCTCGAGGTTAGCTAGTTATTTTATTTCCGTGCAAAATGTCGCCATGACGCGTTTCAGCCCTTCCCACGGGCCTTGATCACATATATATATATATATATATTCACTGAAAAAACCATAGGTTTCAGGGGCGTTACAGTTAGTTGGACATTTCACTCGTACAAAACCATAGAAATTCCCCGTTATAGTTAGTTCAGCTAACTATAACTCGTCGCACTCCCGCAATGCACTGCTGATGACGTCACATATTACATCACTCATGACATGGTCAGTGACATCACTCATGACATCACTGATGACATCTCAAATGACATCATTGATGACATCACTGATGACATCATCCTTGTGATAGAGTGGCAGACCTCCTCTCACCCTAATATAACCTTTGATACACACACTCAAAAATACAAACTAACATTTTCAAAACAATGGACATACCAATACCAGTTACAACACACCTATTCAGTAATTCCAAGATCTACACACACATCCACTCATTCACCAACAGTCCCTATACAGTCACTCACGGATGTACTCATTCATCATATGTACTCATACACCTATACATCCTGTTACACACCGCCACTCATCCATAGAGTTACTCACACACATAGTCACACATGCAAAGTATCAAACATCCATTTACTTGCATATACAGTTATACACACACTACCACACTTACTTCTACAGAAACTTACACATACTTACTCTCTTAAACAATCACTTATAGAAACACCTACTTATTTGTACAGGAACTCTTCCAATCTCTCACTCTCACATATACTCACTTATATGCACCAATACTCACATATACTAGTTTAAAACATATGTTGTTACTCATAAAGACACTATTGAGACAGTCATTCACTCACTAACACACCCATACACATACTCATCCACCTATACAGTCCTGCACACATGCTGTCTTCAACACATACAAACAGTGAGTCACTCATTCATGCATCTATGCACTAAGTAATACCCCCCACCGAACCATACAGACACTCAGACACTCATACTGATACTCAAAAACCAACTAATAACCCATATAGCCACTCATGTAGCTACTCACCAACCCATGCAGCCACTTATACACAAAGTGAGAGACTGATACAGATATTTTCATATTTAAACATTACTCACTAACCCATGTATTCACTAAGATACACTTAGTCAGTTATACAATCAATTTTACAAAAAAATCATCCATTTAGACACTTATATACCCATTTATTCTTCCATCGACCTTGAGATATACATATATAAAACATATTTAATTTTCAGAAAAACACACATTCACTGGATGATGTCATCAGTGCTGTCATCAGTGATGTCATTTGAGATGTCATCAGTGATGTCATGAGTGATGTCACTGACCATGTCATGAGTGATGTAATATGTGACGTCATCAGCAGTGCATTGCGGGCGCGCGAGTTATAGTTAGCCGAACTAACTATAACGGGGGAATTTCTATGGTTTTGTACGAGTGAAATGTCCAACTAACTATAACTCCCCTGAAACCTATGGTTTTTTCAGTGAATTTCTAAGGTTTTTTAAATGCTAATTTCTAACTATAACGTGCCTGAAACCTATGGTTTTTTCAGTGAATATATATATATTTATTATACTATGTATACATGTGAAAATGTCTCGGTCCCCTGTTTGCCTCGGTGGCACGGAAAAAATGGGTGGAACTGACGTCAGCACGCCGACGAGGTCCTCTTATGGCTCCGATGACATCATACGGTGTCGCGAGCGGAGCCATGCTCGTTGACGTGGGAGAGCTAGGAAAGAATTTCCGTGGAATGCTGGTGCAGGGGATATTCACCTAAGTGTTCAGGCTAGTCCTTTGGGAGCAACTGTTTATGTTGCCACTCCAGAAACCGAAACCAGTGATCCGAGGGCAGAGGCCCTGCAGATGGCACACGAGGTGGGTTGCCCAGTCGTGTGCACCGGCGGGGCAGCGAAGTGACAAGCACCACAACCCTCAAAAAAGGTAACGAGGGTGCTGAATAACACAGGATCTTCTCTTTGTATCTGGCAGGAACAACGAAGTTAAAATGCCCTAGTACCAAAATGTAGAATTAGTGCTACAACGGTCTTCAAGAGGACCTGCGATGCCGCTTCTGCCTCCCGTACCCTGGAGGCGGCACATGGGTCACGCGGTACGGTCATACTGCGGTGGGACGCACACTCGTTGACCTCTCATGGCACTGCTCCACACTTCAGGGAGGACGCTTTCCATTAGCTATGTTTTCTGATGACATGTCGCGCCGGCCCCGTCCAACAACAGAACTCCTTTAGATCCAAACAGACTCTTCCACTCTCTCACCGGAAGTGAAACCAGGCCACGCGGACACTTTCACAATACAACAGCCGGGAATGCACTTTTCGGTAAAAAAACACATTCCTTCCTCCTAATTAATCAAATAAACGTCTCACTGAAGAACAGGGGCCAGCTTCGATCGGTAAACAGCCGTTACAACAACTTTTTACTTTGCGATACCATTACAACGCATGCATTACCACGCATGCATTGTACATCACGAAGTCATTACTACGCATTTTTTAGAACGCATGGTCATTTACCACGCATGCCTTTACAACGAATTTTGTTGTAAAGTATGTATGGTAAATGACCATGCGTTCTAAAAAACATGTAGACGATCCATGTCAGTGTAAGGAAACAGAGGCTGTTCCGTTTCCTCACAACGACGTGCACCGCCCCTCAGAGATGACGTAAAGCAGGAACCACGAGGAGAGAGGAACCATGAGGAGTGAGAGGTAAGGGGGATTGGGCATGGGGTTGGGGTTTCTTTTCTAAGGTTTAGGGTAGTGCAGTGGTGTTTGGGTGGTGTAGGGGGTCGTGCTGGGGTAGTGTTTTAGGGTTTAGGGTAGTGCAGTGGTGTTTGGGTAGTGTAGGGGGTCGTGCTGGGGGTAGTGTTTTAGGGTTTAGGGTAGTGCAGTAGTGCAGGGGGTCGTGCTGGGGGTAGTGTTTTAGGGTTTAGGGTAGTGCAGTGGTGTATGGGTAGTGTAGGGGGTCGTGCTGGGGTAGTGTTTTAGGGTTTAGGGTAGTGCAGTGGTGTTTGAGTAGTGTAGGGGTCATGCTGGTGGTAGTGTTTTAGGGTTTAGGGTATGCAGTGGTGTTTGTGTAGTGTCGGGGGTCATGCTGGGGGTAGTGTTTTATGGTTTAGGGTAGTGCAGTGGTGTTTGGGTAGGGTAGGGGGTTTTGCTGGGGGTAGATTTAGGGTTTAGGGTAGTGCAGTGGTGTTTGGGTAGTGTAGGGAGTCGTGTTGGG